>PVKN010026415.1:0-13825 GCA_004027915.1 Capromys pilorides | reverse complement strand
CACCCCCACCCCCGCCGGCTTCACAGCCCCATGATTTACAAGAGGCTTTGCGGGACAACTAGCTACAAACCACAACACAGTGTGAAGGGCGGAGTGTATAGCTGGGTTAGGCAGGATCCACCCTGTGGCCCCGACGTGAGAGCAGCCAACGTGATCAGTGATCGTCTGCGAAGGCTTCACGAAACCTTGGACCCCTGGGCTAGCGACAGGGAAAGCAAGATGTCCTCATAGCCAAGCGCAGGTCCTTCGGCAAGATCAAAAGATGCTCTGCAGCTGTTCGCCAGCCGAAGAATTTGGAACATTTGAATGCTGGTTAATGGGGCTTTTTTAGCACGCGTTTTGGAAACAGCTGAAGGTACTGGGTGACATTTCCTGGCTCTGTTCTTAGGCCGGCAAGCGAGACTCCTCAATGTGTCCACGTGTGGCAATCCAGGCTGTGTCGCTGTAGAGCTGCTGGCAGTCACGTGACCCTGGGACCCAGCGTGACGTTCAGGGCCTGCTTGTTCCCCGGCACCAGGCCAGTGCCCACCACCAAGTCCTAGGCCTCACTGAGCCAGGGGTGAAAAGGTCCCCCTGCGCTCTGACCTTCGGTTGTCCTGCTAATGGTTTATGGATGTTGGCAATAGGTCTCCTATTGGTTAGTTATATCCTGCAAGGTGCAGTGCGCCTTGGGTCATGAGCTCCATTCTGTCCGTGATTCTGGTCGCAAACCAAATTGAATCACATCAAATCTCCCATAAGGCCAGCACGGACCCTAAGCATTGAGCCGGATGCAGTCCTTTTTTTTTTTTTTGTACAGAATCTCACTATGCAGCTTGAACCTATAGTGGTCCTCTTCCTGTCTCAGCCTCCCCAGTGCTGGGATTACAGGCCTGCACCACCATACCATGCTCAGGGGCTGGCACAGCACGTAGCACTGGGGATCCAACTCAGGTACTTATGCTTGCCAGGCAGGCGCTTAGGCCACTCAGCTATCTCCCCAGGCCCTGGACTCAGTTCTTGTCCAATTTGGCTTGCAAGCCAGAGTCCTAGAGAAAATGGAGTTCATGAACCAGGCCCTGATGTAGAGTATAACTATAATTTATTTTTATTTTTATTTTTTTTGCAGAACCATAGATCAAATTCAGGACCTTGCACTTACCAGGCAGGCACTTGTGCCCCTGAGCTATCTCCCCAGCCCGTAACTCTAATAATTATTTAATCTAGTTGAAAAGCTTAATTTTAGATGTTTGTGATGACAGCATTTTTGAAATCTTTCTATTTTAGTGTCTTAAAATATTTCTGTGGCAGAGATAGAGAAGATGGTAACCCTGAAGCGTCTCTCAGGGGAGAGCAATTTACGCATAGATGAAATTCTGCTAGGAGAAGCAGAAGGAAATATAAACTTAGGACAAATAAAAGATACACATTTCAGGTAGTGGGTAGTCCGGCTGCTGCTGCGGCCACAGCTGGCAGCGCAACAGCGGGTAACAAGCCTGGGTCGTGGGCGCGCTCAGCCCAGGGCGTTGTCTGACCACAGCGACCAGGCAGGCTGAGCAAGCCGAGCTGGGTGAGTCTCCTCTCCTGTCCTATGAGTGCCCAGAAGTGAAGGGTGGGGGGGGGGGGTGCAGCAGGGTCTTGGGAACCTCAGCTGCGATGTGTGTCTAACTATCATGCTGCTCAAGGAACTCTGGACCGTGAGGTGCAGTTCCCACTTGGGGGGCCAGAGTGGGAGAAGAGGTGACAGCACCGTGGGTCCCTGAGCTGCAGGTGCCCTGGATTAGCTGTGCAATCTGCCAGTGCCTGTGTTGACAGCATAGCCAACCTTCCGCCTCTGCAACCATCCCAACCTTGCAGGAGGGACAGGGTTTCAGCCCTGTGAGCCCGAGGCAGGGACCAAGAGGGCTGAGAGGCAGATGACTGACCTAAGTGCCCACCAGACCACAGGAGACAAGGACACGTGCAAATGTGGGAAGCAAGCCTCAGGCACAGGGTGAACCAAAGAGCCACCCTTCAGCTGGCTGGCTGGGGCGCGGCTGTAGCCCTGGTACTCGGGAGGCTGAGGCAGGTGGGTCCCAAGCTGGAGTTCAGCTCAGATGATCTACGGAGACTGTGTCTCAGAATAAACAATGGAAAGGGCTGAGGGTGTAGGTCCGTGTGGAGAAGCTGGATTCAACTCCCAACAGCACGTGGGCACTCACACTCTCACACACAGTCATGTACATTCTTGCACACACATACACACATACACACACACACACAAACTCAGTCACACTCATACACATAATTTAAAAGTCAGCAGAGGGCAGACAGCCCCCAGCACCTGCACTTTGTCCCACGGTCACCTCTCCTCGCTCCCACCTCAGATTCTGGGTCCCGCTCACGACTGCAATTCCCTCTCCACAGCCCTGCACAGCCCTGGCCTCTGCTCCTGACTCCGGCCACCATTCTGTCGCAGGGTCATGGACTCAGAACAGGGCGCGGGCTGTTCACAGGTGCTGCCTGCACCAGAGGGAGGGTGACAGCTGTGGCATGGCATGTGCTGCCCCAGATAAAAGGGATCAGGAGCAGCTCTGGAGTGAGGCCTCGGCCCGGAGGCTGGCACTAAGGAGGGTGGCCAGGTAGACGCTGGGCTAAGGAATAGTGGGGACAGTGCCAGCTGTGGCCACCGACAGTACCAGGCCGACTGGGTCCCTCTCACAGGGCACATAGGGATCTGCTCTGAAACCCACGCCTCTTGCTCCAGGGCCTGGGTTGGATCAAGGCCTTGTGCAATGTGCACTAGACAGCAGGGACCAGGGCCATTGGAGATGCAGATGGGGTGCTGGCCCCTCACTTCCTCTCTCCAAACCCCTGTGGAATGGGTGATAAGAGTTGCATTAGTCAGGGCTTTACTTAGAGGAACAGATATAATGTAAGGAACAGATAGTAACACAAGATGCACAATGTGCAAAGAATCATAAGATTGGGCTGGCCAAATAGCTGAGCACATTAAAGTGCCTGCAAGCAGGTACAGGGGCTGGGATTTCCATCCCCGGGCCTGTTGTGCCGGCCCCTCCCCTGGGGTGCATTGTGATGGCAATTGAGAGTGGGTGTGGTGGTGCGTGCCTATAATCCCAGCTCTTAGGAGTCTATAAACATGTGGATCACTACGAGTCCAATCTAGTAGTGAGACCCTGAAGGATTCGGTCCCAAGGTCTGAGGCTCACCACAGTGCTCCGTGCAAGTCTCTGTCAGTTGGCCAATGGGTCAGTGAGGGAAGCTGAAGAACCCGAACCAGAGGCCGAAGAGTCTGTGGAGCACACAGGGACGTCATTCCTCATGGAAGAGGCTAGAATCGGCCTGCACACCAGACACGGGGAAATGTCCACACCAGTGACCACGAGGCCCAAGAACGCTGCTACCTTGGCACCCATTGTCTCTGACGGTGGATTTATTTTCACTTTTTGGTTTTTTGTGACAGGGTCTCGCTCTATCATTCAGGCTGGCCTTGAGTTTACTCTGTAGCCCAGGCTGGCCTTGAACCCGTTGTGATCCTCCTGCCTTAGCCTTCAAGTGCTGGGATCACAGGTGTGCATCACTATTCCTGGCGTGATGTAGAACTGAAAACAATGACTGTTCTGTTTTCAGGTCACACTTGGACTTGGCACCGACCCAGCCTCAGAGAGCCCTGCAGAAGCCCCTCCTGCCCACTGCTGTTGCCTCACATCACGCCCGGGCTTGTGCCCCAGCATGACTGCCACACACGACTTCCGGTTCCAGTGAGACTCATGGGGCTAAGGTGCAGTCAACTCTCCAAGTGGGCTTTCGGCCTTTGCAATGGACCGCAAAGGTAGTAAGCATGACACAAACCGAAGCAGCATCTCTCTGTTAAGTATCTTTTCTCATATAATTAATGTTTCTCCCAAGCGCTGACATTGTTACCAGGTACAAGTAAACTGAGAGTAGCTGTCATCAAAAAGACCACAGGATCAAGCGTTACCAAGGATACAGGGCAATTAGAACACGGAAGTGGCTGGGAGATAAGGCGCTGTGGGCACTCTGGGACACCTGAGGGAGCCTCCCAGGGCCAGGCACAGGCCTGGGGTCTTATCCGGCAGTGAGCACTCACCCAACTGGTGTGAGGTCCCGGGCTCAATCCCCTGTACCACAAGGAAAGAAAAGAGAGGTTAGACTTCCAGATACCATATGACCCTGAAATCCTACTCCGTGGGTATCTAGTAGAAACAAAAACATGCGTCCACGTAAAAACTTGTTACCAGCAGCAGCCACGTCAGCCCAAAAGTGAGTAAAGCTTGGGATGCCCATTCAGGGGAGGCCTCTTGGCTGTAAGAATAAGTGATGGAGCAAGCTGTGCTGCACTGTGATGAACCTTGAAGACATGGTATTAAAAGAAAGAAGCCAGCGGGTTAAAGCACCTGGTACAGGGTCCTGTGGTTCGATCCCTGGGGGGCGTGCTAAGATGGCAATTGAGCCTGAACATGCTGGTGTGCGCCTGTAATCCAGCTCTTGGGAGGCTGTACACAGGCCGATCACTAGCAGTCCAATCTAGTAGTGAAACCCTGAACACCCTGTAGACCCTTCCCTAAAATACAAACAAAAAAGAAAGGAGCCAATCAAAATATACCACCTGTAATACGATTCCCTCCTGCTAAACACCCTTGACAGAGACATCAGGGGTTCCCAGGGGTGTGAAATGCACTGGAGTGACTGTGGTCCCGGTGGCTGGACTGCGGACACACTGAGAATGCTGGACTGCACGCTCTCCTCAGGGAGCTGGACAGCAGGGGAGTCACACTCAGTGGAGCTCTTAAGAAACAGACCAGACTGAGAGCACCTTGCATTAAATGAAAGCCACACACGGGACTGGGACACTTGCTGCTCCTCCGGATCGGAAGTCTGAGGCCCTGGAAGGCAGAGCTTCACAAGAATGGGAGACGGCACTTCTGGGGCCCCCACGGACACCCCGTCTGACACATCCGGAGGGAAGCGCACCTAGATTCCTTCAGCCACACCACGCTGAATCAGTGACAAGACCGGGGCGATCAAATGACGAAGCACACACTGGAGCCTCCCATTCGTACCTCAGAATAGTAAGAGCCCCTGGCAGGCAATGGAGATCATCCTCCCGGGTGCTCGGCACCCCGCTGGCTCAGGGTTCCCAGGGTGGCTGACATGCAGCTTGTGCACTCTGGCCAGGGAGGCTCCACCCCTACTAGTCACACTCTACAGAAACTAGAAATGCATGCGTAAGCCCGGGTGGTCCCCAGGGCTTCCCAACCCCTGTCACCCTCATTGGGCTCACAGTACTCCAGGCCCTCACCAGCCTCTGTGTTGGTGGCAGCTTCTTCACAAAAGAATATTTCTAAGATGCAGCCCATTTCCACCTGATAAATGCCCGGGCCTGTAAACTCTGAACCTCCATTGGCCTTTGTTGCTTGTGACCTTGTTTAAATGATTAATGTTCCTTTAACCGCTGGGAGGCTCAGGCCACCTGAGCTCCCAGGCCAGGTCCTCAGTCAAAGTGAAGTTATTCAAACCCAAGTCTGAGAGTACTGCGCACCCAGCACACGGCTGGACCATACGGCTTTCGTTTGGATGTCCTATGTGAGGGACATGCTTCTTAGTTTGGAAAGTTGGAAAAGGGGCCTTCATTTCATAGTTTCTGCAAAATGAAGAATGAATATGTCAACACAGTTCATCATTTCCAAACTCAAAATCAGTGCAGGACTGAGGCTGTATTGTTGTGTGTATAATTATTACTGCATTAGCAGTGTTTTGTAGCACCATGCACTGCTGCTCTGCTGGCCCCCAACTGAGCTTTGGCATCAATAATTGAGGTGGAGTCGGAATACCTCTCCACCTCGACCCTCCACGGACATTCTCAACTTAAACATCGATTTGCGCTGGAAGATGTGAGTCCTAAGCACTTTAGGGAGTAAGTGAAAACTGGACAAGACCTTTCTTAACTAATGTTGCTCGAAGCAGTGGAGGCATAAGGCACTGTCTTCATTGACTTTGTGCTAGCTTTAAAGATAAAAAAACAAAACAGAGCCGGGCATGGTGGCTCATGTCTATAATCCCAGCACTTGGGAGGCTGAGGCAGGAGGATCGGTGAGAGTTCAAGACCAACCTGGGCTACAAAAGTAAGCTTAAGGCCAGCCTGAACTGCATAGTGAGATCCTGTCTCAAAAAGACAAAAAAATAAAAAATAAATAAAAATAAAAACAGGCTAGCAAGAAAGCAAGAATGAAAGGAGGAAAGGGAGAGGGAGAGAGCAAGAGAATGTGAATGAGAGGAACAGAGACTGAGAAAGAGAGACAGAGACAGAGACAGGGACAGGGACAGAGACACAGATAGGTTCAGAGACAGAGACCGTCCTCCTGGCTTACAAAATATTTCATGAATCCGACGTCCCTGAAAAGCTTCATAGGAAATAAATAAAATTAAGTGTCTTTCTTGGCTTGCCTGGTATCTGCATCATTACTCCCAGTGGATAAAAAAGTATTTGCAGCTCTGAAAATGAATGTGTTTGATGAAATGCATTTTTTTCTGACTTCATAAGAGAGGTCGCCCACGTTTCTGGTGTGGGGCCGCGGGGAGGGAGACCGGCACAGCTGCCGTGAGGTCAGCAGGCTGTCACAGTGACACCACCAGCCACCTTTGCTACCTTGGCCGCAGTTCCCGTCCCCGGACCCGGAGTTTCTGATCAGTGATTTGCGGAAAGCGTCGTCAGGGAGTTTCTTTACATAATGGTTCTTGGGTTAAAGTTGAAAATACCAACTTGACGCTGAGCAGACGTGGCCACGCCGAATGCTGCGTCCACATTTTCCAGTAAATCATTTCATTATCCGTAATAATCATCTCCACTGGCTTTGCAAATAATTGCTGTGCTAAACTTAAAGGAAGTCTGATTTTAATTTGCTATCTACATCTACATTCTCATATTCTTTTTATAGATTTTTTTCAACAAGCTATCAGCAGGATCTTCCTTCACTCTAGCATAAGGGAAAGTTTTATCTATCTTGAGATATCGCTAAAATAATTTACTGCTGAGGAAACAAAACCTTTTGTTTCAAAATATATTTCTTCCCGACAGCTGTGGCATTTCAGCGCAAGCACCAAAGCTATGCTCGTCTGGGCTGCAATCAGCTATTCTTAATAGGAAATTTTACAGACTTTTAATAAGATATCCTCAAATAATTTATGGGGAGAGGTTTTGAAGTGAAGAGGCATTGTTTGGCAATATGTTCTCCCTCTAATCTCAGGAAATTTAAATAAAAGAGTACTCATTTCCTCTGAACTCAGCAGTTCTCCTTTAAAAAGAAGAAAAAAAGATTAAGAAAAACACCTGCTGCAGTGGTCCCAGGGTGGCTCAGATGCATCCAGAAAACTTGGGCTGCAGCAAATAAACAAATACGCCGCGCAGCAGCCTCTCGACTTCCTGTCTGGGACAGGTTAGGAATCTCCAGCAGGAGCTCCGATAGAGCTGGCTGACAGTCACCAGCGTCCTGGCCTTTGCTTCTGACACGTATGGAGCAGTCCCTCTGTGTCCTGCTCTATGAACCAGTGGCCCCGAATCAGTCCCCTGTGACTCCACGCCCCAGATTTTTCCTGGTGGGAACTTGAGGTCCTTCACTCTTCCCATCGAACCTTCTTCCATGCTCATCTTGGTTTCCCGCTTTTTCAACGTGGGTCTCATGAGTTGTGACCAGCTTAGGACGTTGTTATCTTTGTAGCCACAGCTGATTGTCTTCGATTATCCCAGTGTCTATTCTATTTGTTTCCCACATGGGTCGTGGGTGGACCTCACCTATGTGTCTCATGCCCAAGGACTGAAACCATGCGGGCTTCTGTTAAGACAGTGGCAGAAGGTGATTCTTCTTGGGGTCTGATTCTGGGAGACATTCTGCCTCTCTGACCAGCTCCTGGGCAACACCAGTACTTTAAGGCTGTGGCTCACACTGTGTGGCAAGGATTAGGTGACATCAAAGGTCCCTCCCAATGTGACATGTCATCTCTTAGGGCTGCAGTGGGGCCCTCAGAGAGTCTAGTATCCTGATGAGAAAAGTTTAAAAACTAGCAGCCACACATATTAGTTATTCTTCTCTAGAAAGTTCAGTTAGGAGAGGGGAAATCCACATTAATTTACTAGCAGTAAACACATCTGTGTGTTTGCTGAACATATCTTAGCCTTGGGTCAAGAGAAAATCAGTCTGTCCGTTTCCACAACTTCTCTTTCTCTCCCTCTTCTTCCAATAACCTCAACCCCTCTCCTCCATACACACTCCGCCAGGCAGCTCCTGTGCTGCCATAAATTCCCCTCCATCCACAGGTCCTCACTCAGATGCTCACAGCTGTGCTGTTACAAGAAGAGGAAAAGACAGCTCAGACTCATCCACTCGTCCGTGGAGGGGGAAGGAGGCCAGGCTATCCCCCCATAGCCGAGACACCGCGGGCTTTAGCCACGGCTCTGTCCCTACCCCACTGGCTCACCCTAAATCATTCACGTTATGTCCATGGCTGAGCCAGATGAGGCAAAAATCTTCAGCCGAGCTCTAGGTACAAACTTTCTCCAGAGTCTAAAACCTAATGGTTGGCTTAGCGCTGCTTGTTGTGGGCTGGCTGCAGGGGTTTGCTTCTCTCTTTCTGGCATGAGACACTCTAGTTTAGGAAGGTGGAGAAGTAGTATCTCAGCCGTCTGATAGCGCTTTGGTCCCATTTTCTGTGGTTTCATGAGCACAGGTCAAGGATGACGACTTCGACTTCCCTCTTCTCTTTGTGGACAAACATCCAGCTCAGTGAAAGGAACGACTTCCAGAACATTGAGGCCGCATTGTATACGTGTAGGCAGAAAGAATTTTAAAATCTTTCAAGAAATTACTTTCTGTAAGATTTCCAAGTTCATTTGCATAAGCCTGGGGTCAAACTGTTTGAATGATTTCAAGATGAAAACCAAAGCCTGGCGTAAATTCAAAGCTTTTACAGCTACCACAAAGGAAACTGCAAATTGGCCATGCAGAGGCGCTGAGGGAAGAGCAGGCGACAGCGAAGGTTCTGGAAAATCCAGAGGCAGACTCAGGCCTCTGAGGGAGAATGGTGTCTGTGGGCCAGCGTTCTCACCCCTGGGCCCCAAGGGGCAAGGGTTAGGCACAGGGACCCTGCACACTGGCTGAGAAGAGCAGCCTTTTCTCTCCCAGTTGCATGGGTCAGGGTTTTAGCCACATCACGGCTTCCTTTGTGGGGTCCACAGAGCTCCCTGGAGTTTTTGGCTGGTGCAAGTTGATCACGAGGATCCAAGATGGCCTCACTCACAGGGGCAGCAAGAAGGCTCCTCAGAGCAGGCTGCTGGCCAGAAGGCCTTCCCCGTGCTCCACAGAGGAGCCCGTGTCCAGGACAGGTGATGTCTGGATTTACGGCCAGGGCTGAAGGGTGCACAGTTACTTCTCTGCTCCTTTTGTCAGAGTACTCCTGGCATAGCATGCTCAAGGGCAGCGAGGGACATTGATCTTTTCTCTCTCTCTTTTTTGTTTGTCTTTTGGGCGTGTGTGTGTGTGTGTGTGTGTGTGTGTGTGTGTGTAACGGAGTCTTGCTATGTAGCTCAGGCTGGCCTCAAACTCACAGCAACCCTCTTCCATATTTTTAAAAAAGTATCACACTCTGAACCGCATGCAATACTTCTAGACGTGGCAGGGGACCACAGTTAACTCCTGACTACCCAGACAGACGTGGACTCCAGCCAGCAGACCTTTCTTCTCAGTGTGTGTATAAGAGGACATATTGGTCAGAAAACTTCTGCGTTGCTATCCACACTATGTTCAGATGTACAAAGTCAGCCCTTTAAAACCGCACCGTTCCACTGGGCAGGCCCCGGTTCCGTGCTTTTCGAATCCCTCACGCTCGCCACTTCGTTCTCCTCCCAGTGACACGCAGCTCTCAGGACCCAGCCGCAGGTCTTGCTTGGAGCACCGTGCTGTTGGCCTGTTGTTAAGTATTTTCCATGTTATGATCCTATCACATCCCCTAAAATATGGACAATGAGTGCATTAGGAAGTGTTTTGATATCTATGAATTGAATATTAGGTGAGGTCATGAGATTACTAACGTTTGAAGACTCAAGAGTCTGGAACAGGCCGGCCCAGGAGGGGTGCTGTGTGGGCACCCACAGCCCCTGGACACCTCCCCTTGCTGGCTAGATGTTAAATATAAACATGCTTGGGGAAACTCCCAGTGGGGACAAGGATTTGGGGGCGAGAGTGATGAACACATTCTAGAATTTGATAGTGGCCATGGCTGCATGGCTTCCTGAAAAGGAAACACTGACTTGTACGCCCTGATGGGGCGGCTGTAATGCACGTGAATTATATCTTAAAGTATAAATATACTACTAGCAATGCATGACCCACCGAGGGCAAACAGGAAGAGGAATGTTATCGGCATCCACAAGCCTCTACACACGCTTTCCCAAGGGAAGCCTGGGCACCCAGCTCCTGCAGGGCCTGCACCAGTCTGCAGCCCTACTGGGTGCTGCTGACCAAAGGATAAGGCGAGGATTCAGCCGCATCAGGGCAACGAGCGCTGAGCCCACCTCTGCTGCTTGTCCCCATCCTCTGCCACCTCGTGGGCCACACTCCTCAGATAAGATGTCATGGAAAGAATGTCACCCGCCTCGCTGAGCTCAAGAATAAGGCCATCAGTGCCACCAGCTCCGTGTGAATGCACAGCTCTGAACCTATGGGCCACGTGCAGCAGCACACTCTGAAACCCACTCAAAGCCACAGCATCATAAGCCACGGAGACACAAAGCCCCACGGAGCCACAGCTGCCATTTGTGACTGTTAGGATTTGTCTGCCTGGCTAAACCTCACAACTTCTTCTTGAGTCCTTACTCCACTTGTAATTAAAGTTCACATTATGCTAAAAATGTAGTTTCAAAACATTGAACCTGTCACCACCACAAGATCAGAATCCCCACCAATAACCAGTGCACCGAGTCTGCCACATCACTGAATATTGACATAATACAAGAAAGGGAGAATCTTCTGACATCTGGGTATAGATCAGTAAAGGAAAGTTCATCAGTGAAGACACAGGACTACAGCCCTGCAGCTGCAGTGTGGGAGCCCTCACACCTGGGGTTTCCCCTTGGAGGCCAGGAATCCACATGAGCAAGCCACACACAGCACTGTACAAGTCCACAGCCAGGCAGTCAGCAGGGCCGGGGCAAAGCCTCACTGTATTTCCTGGCTGACAGTTCTGCACCGACGTGAGGAAAGGGATCCAGAATCTGTCCACGCAGGCAGGTCTGTGGCTTCCTCAGGGTAGATGGGTTGGTTTGCATTTGTGTGTCACCAAACCGGCATGGCAGGAGGAGAACTCTTTCTACCTGAACCTGTGGTACTCGGTGTCCAAGCTGCCCACAGACTGGCTTCGCTCCCAGCACCTGTCCCACCTCCCAGTAGGGCTCCCAGCCAGAGGCCTGGATGACAGAACCATGCCTCCTGGAGTCGGCGAACATTGCGTATGTCAGTTGCTAGGGACACTGTGATGAGGGGCCATGCCCTCCAATGAAAGGGTCCTAACCCTGAGGCTCTGGCCTCACTCTTCTGGCCCTGGTGGTCCCGGGCACTGCCCGGCTCGTGGCTGCCTCAGCCTGACTCTGCTTTTACCTCTTCCCCTCTCCTGCCACCTATGTGACGTTTGCCTTTAGGTTTAAGCCCTGCCCAGCCAGTGCAGGGCGAGCTCATCTTCAGACCCTTACCATAGTCTGCAGAGACCTTTCCTCAAATGTCCCACACTGTCAGGTCGTGGGTGGAGCACCCTGCACAGCCCCCAGCAGGCCTCCCCAGGAACCTCCAGATGAACTGGGCCCTGCCTTTAGATGCGCAGCGTGGGGTCTCAAGGCGGAAGAGAGAAGGGGCCCCTCTGCCCCACTGGTGCTGAAGCTGCTGAGTCACAGGGATGAAGATTTCGGGAATCCTGGAGCAAGTTAGCAGGGGTGGCCTTGAGCCTGTGAGGAAAGTCGGAGGCTGGGTGGTGGCTACCAAGCCATCTCTACGTCCTGGACGTCACACAAGGACCTCGTGCGTGCTAGGCAAGGCCTTTGCCCCAGAGTCACAGCCCCGGCCTCTTTCAGATGTTTTATTCTGAGATGGAGTCTTGCTAAACTGCCCAAGCAGGCCGTGAACCTGCGAGCCCCACCTCAGCCTCTTCATACCGAGGACCACAGGTGGGTGTTGCCGCTCTCTCGCTTGCCCAGCTCCTTGCGTGAAATCACTTCGCCTCAAGTGACACTGAGCTGTGCGCTGTGCAGCCCAGCCCTGCAACGCGCTCCCTCTTTGCAGCTGAAGAGGGAGGTTTTACGTTTGCGCTGGTATCGGCTTTCTTGTATTCTCTCCTGATGCCCAGCTCATGGTGACCATGAAGCAAAGCCCGTCTAAGCAGCGACACACAGGCGTCCCTAGCTTAGGGCTTGGAGCGGGATTCTGTACGACGGTGTGGTGCTGGGAAACGGTGCCGCCCGTTTGTCCAGACTCACAGAATTTCACAGCTCAAAAGCCTAGCCTCAGTGTTTGTCCAGCTCTAAAAATTCCGGTGGGACACGCGCTGCCGAGACGGGCGCCGAGACTCACCCAGGAGATGCCGTGTCTTGGTGGAAAGGTGATGATCCGGCTCGATGAAGTCTCACAGAGCGGCCCCGCAGGAATGACAGGGGCCAAGAGCCCAACTGCCTGGCTCTGGAGACGGGAGCCTGTGAGACGGAACAGGAGGAACTGGTGGCAAAGCGGCAGTGGGCACTGTCCCTCCCCACTCGGACCTGGGTAAAGCATTGGGAGACACGGACTAGCTCTGCTCAGAGAGGGCCTGTGCGCTGCCTTCGGGCACGTACGGCTGCTAGGATGCAAGCGCGGTCCCACAGTGGCCCAGAGCCCTGATGCCACAGCTCAGCCAGAGCTTGGCCCCATCTGGGCTGAGTTCTACAGACCCTAGAGGCAGCTGTGGATGGCTTAAGTTTCTGGTTTGCAAATAGAGGCCTGGGTTTCCAGCTTCTTTGAAAGCTCAGGCTAAGCCCTAATTTGCACCCAGTGATGCGCATGGGACCACGGGGCCAGGGGCAGATGGCTCTGTGGACAAGGCTCCGGCAGCTCCCACTGTGACCAAACCGGTCGTCTGTGTGCCCACCCAGTGGATGGCCAAGCCCAGCTGGGAGACAATGCGGCTGCAGGTGGTGGAGAGCATGCGGCCGTCTTCCTCCCACTGCCTTTCACCTCTCCTTGCTCCCCAATTCCCACAGCCTCAGGGCAGGCCCCACAATGAGCTTCCAGCCCTGCAACTTCCCCCACTTTTCTTCCCGGTTGTTACACCAGCCCTGGGTGCCTGTTTGGCTCTGCAGCCTGAGCCAGAAGTCCTAAATTAGAACTGAGGCTTTTTAAAAGAACAGACGCGGTGCCGTGGGACAGGCTGACTGGTGGGCCACGGCGTTGAAAGCCACTCGAGTTTATTGGTTCTTTGATGTCCAAGTCACAGCAGCCTCTCCTGGCTACTTGCCAAGGGAAGCCAAGGTCACCCAGTTGTGTTTTTAAAGGGACTGATATACTTTTATGAGAGGAGCTTTGCGAAACTGCTGAAGAACATGCATGTCTCTTCTCACTAAGTACGTGACCCTGCTGTGGCCCCGGAAGCCACTCAGAGCCACAGTCACCGCCATGCCATCCTGGGGTTGCACAAGGACGCTGACTTCTTCGCTTCACTAGGAGAAACATTTGTTGTTGTGTGAGAGAAAAGGACACCATCTTCCAAGGCCTTCCCCAAGGGCACCAGGGCGGTACCAGGCAGCCCGGCTGAG
>PVKN010026414.1:0-13833 GCA_004027915.1 Capromys pilorides | reverse complement strand
CGTTTACTTCCAACTATTTTCTAATTTCCATTGTGTTTTTTGTATGACATGTGGGCTCTTTAGCAGCGGATTTTTATTTCATCTTTTTTCTTAATTTTTTCAGTGATACAAAATAGAAAAAAAAAGAAGGAAAGAAATATCAAAAGGAAAAAAAAGCATTAGAACGTTTACAAAATTTTGCTAAACAAAGTAATACGAATTGGACAATGGCTGCTGTGTTCCATGAAGTTATCTTCAAATTAGTCATTTAGGTTAATGGATACAAACATGCAAGATTACTTTAAAGAAACAAACAACAACAAAAGGTTAGGCTGGTGAAATAGCTCAGTAGAAGAAGCGCTTGCCTGGCAAGTGCAAGGGCCTGTGGTCACAACTAGTGCGAATAGAGGGCCAGAAAAAGTCTGATCAGAATGTTTTGAGCTACCTTGGGTACTTGGTAAATGGGTATATGGACAGGTTTTTCAAGTGTGACAAGTAACAAGAGCAAATACTGAGAAAATGTTGGCCATGAAGAGGCTTAAAAAGGCAAAGAGAGAACAAAATGTTAAAGATACAGCTCCTTCAAAAGCAGAACACAACTTTCGGCAGGAAGTGAAGCATCTCTTCACTGTGGATTTAGTTTATGCCTTTCACACCAATGGAAAACTCCACCTCATGCGTGAGTAGCTCAGTGGAGAACTATTTATGTAGTTAGAAAGACAGGATATTTGTGGAAGAAACGGCCTGCCTTTACTTGGCAGAAATCTCCATGGCTTTGGGACATTTACATCAAAAGGAGATCACCTACAGAGACCTGAAGGCAGAGTACATCATGCATAATCTCCATGGTTATGTGAAACTAACAGGTTTTAGACTCTGTAAAGATTCTACTCATGATAAAACAACCACACATTCATTCCTTGAAACAATAGAATACATGGCCCCTGAACTGTCAGTGAAAAGTAGCCACAGTGACACCCTGGATTGCTGGAGTTTGGGAGCATTAGCATATGACAGGATGACTAGAGCACCTCCATTCCCTGGAGAGAAGAAAACAATTGACAAATCCTCTAATGCAAACTGAATTTGCTTTCCCACTTCAAACAAGAAGCCAAGGATCTGCTTAAAAAGCTACTGAAAAGAAACGCTGCTTGTCATTTGGAGCTGGTCCCGGGGATGCTGGAGAAATTCAAGCTCATCCATTCTTCAGAAATATTAACTGCAAGAACTTTTTCCTCTGAAGGTGGAACCTCCCCACGACCCCCTCCACTGCTGCAGGACAGAAAAAAAAGAAAAAAAAAAAAAAAAAAGAACAGAAACTCTGTTGAAATCTGAAGAAGACATGAGTCAGTTTCCTTCAAAACCTACACGTCAAACAACTTCTGGCAGCCCAGATGACTCAACTTTCAGCGAAAATACCAACCAGGTCTTTCTGGGGTTTACATATGTGGCTACATCTGTACTTGAAAGTGTGAAAGTGCCGGATGTGGTGGTGCATGTCTTTAATGCCAGCACTTGGGAGGTTGAGGCAGGAGGGTTGGTGTGAGTTCAAGACTACCCTGGGCTACAAAATGGGTGAAAGGGCAGCTTGAATTGCATAGTGAGACCCTGTCTCAAAAAGACAAAAAAAAGAAGTGTGAAAGAAGTTTTCTTTGAACAAAAATCCCATGACCATGAAGATTTGTTGGCAGCCTACAAACACCTGTCACCCCAGTCAAATGTTTTCCAAAGGATTTCTGGGGAAGAGGTGCATCAGGCAAAATGGCAAACACCAGACGCCTGAGGAAATCCCAAAGGAAACCAGTGAAATAGAGCAGATGGATATGGCTGTGAGTGGGGAAGCATCAGCACCACTTCCAATATGGCAGCCGAACTCTGAGTCATGCAAGAAAGAGGCTTCTCCCATGATCTCCAGACCACCAGAGCACCTGCCCATGAATCTATGACAAAACAATGTTATTAATGAATTTGAGACAGAAAAGAACATGCAACAAAAAATGGAAGGGGATGTGCAAGCATCCTGCACGATGAAAAAACAAGAATCAAAATGGTAGTCACAAAAGAAGCAGTTTCATTACCCAGAACACTTTGGAGGAAGGAGGGATAAACATGGATTTTTAAGTTAATAAGTGGTGAGGAAAAAAACTTCATCAAAACAGTATTGTGGAACTCTTAGCTACATTAACTGATTTCAAGCAACATCCTCTCAACCTTATCAAGGATTATCACGCTGATGCCTCAAAACTGACAGCATTAAGGTTAAAATGTGGCTTCTGCATCACTATTCTCATTGTGTCAAAGAAGGGTTACCCTCTCAACTAGGCAAAGTATGAAATTGCTTATAACACTTACAATAAAGGACAAATTAGCATATGAGCATCATCAAATTTTTTTCCAGTAACATGGAATCAAAGACAAAAGAGTCTCAGCCACTGCCATTTTATATGCAAGCATCTGAATCTCTTTTGTATGAATATATTTTTCAAGTAGATTTTTGCTTCAGATTATTGTGGAAAACATCACAAACTTTATTTTTCAACAGTTTTAAGCTAATTTATTTCATCCAAAACTTTGAAATGCAAAATTATTCATTGTTATGAAGAAAGCCAGACAGCTGCTGTTTCTTCTCTTAATGAAACACAATGCAAATGAACCATTCAGTACAATTTAGAACTCTGTGTGTGTGTGTGTGTGTGTATGTGCGCACGTGTGTGTGTGTGTGTGTGTGTGTTGATTAAAGCACAGACCTATGACATCCTCCCTCAACCACAACTTTGAATTTGCTGTGATTATTTCATAGCAAGCCTCAAGGCAAACTCATGCTTATAAACCCGACACAGGGCTGCTAAGCTCAGGCATCATTTGCATAGAGGAGTACACAGTCTATATTTTGGGAACACAACCCAACATGCTTTGAAAAATACAGAAGGCCTAGTGCCAGCACTCCAGTAAAGTGCAAGAAAACTCCAATCAACCTGGAAAGTTCCCTCAGGACCTCACGAGCAATGGGCACAGCTACTTGCAATCCTTATTCCAGAAAGTGGGCAACACCTGTTCATTTTACCTGCCCTACAAACCGATACAAATGAAAATCTGCAGAGTGTAATAGGTTGCATCCAGCTTCTTCCACAGAGTGTGAGGGGCTTCAACTGCTTCTATGTTCACGCCTGTGCCGATTCTTCATTTCTTTTCATTGCTGGGTGGCTCCATTATACCAGCATTTGATGTGGACCATGAAGGGTTACTGATGCTCTCAGGCTTCCTGATCACACCTCAGAGAGCTCCTCGGCCCTTGCAGGCATCCAGCAACACAGCTCCAAGGACAAACAGGATGAGGACAGCCGGGCTCAGCTGGACAATATTCTCTGCTCTATAGTTAGGGGCTGAAAAGAAAAAAGTTCAATATGGAACTAAGAATCCAAAACACAAGGACCACTTAAAAATTACCCATATTCCCAGTCAGATGGAGACAAGATCTTGGATCGCATCCAGACTCTCTCTGTGAAGTCAATGCTACTTTCTTTTTCAAGCATTCCTAGACTATAGGAGGTTCTGCTCACAATTAGTTGATGACGAGTGGAAGTAAAACATGGCCCTCATGGTGCCCAAGACTCTAAGATGCCGGTGGGTTGCTGGGCTGGATCCACCTAGGTGTTCTGGTGAGACATAGAGGGAAACAGTGGTTCAGGGTCAGGAAAGTGGAGTCATAAAAACCCAGGAGTTCTCTGGCTTCCATGTCATTAGCTTGCTGCACCTGGACGGGACTCAGGGAAGCTGGGTCCTGCTCTTGGAAGGACTCAGGGAGATGGAGAAGAGGAAATCCTGCTACAAACATCACCGGACCTCTCCCAGGTTACAATGCACTTCAATCCAGTATGACCAGCCCACCTCTAACAGAAAAGATCACACCTGCCTTTTGTACTTTCGATGATCTCGACTCCCCACAGCAGGCCAAGCTCCTGGAGGGGAAGCTCTCTGCCTTTAAGATGGTTTTGGTTGTAGACAATGTGGAAAGAAGCCCTATCCTCTGACTTGTAGAATTATAAACCCAGCAAATTCCAAAATCAGTATGCCACATGCATATGAATAATGTACTGCACATGCTTACAAAAGTTAACAAATCTTGGTGCCATGGACAGAAAACATGGAGAAGATGGGCGAACAGAGATCTCAGTGCATGTGACAGCTTTCAGTGGCAGATGAAACAGAACCAGCAGATGAAGCTGCCAGTGATCTTCCCTCTACACTCTGGAAGATGAAGGCCTTCTCATTATGGCCTGGGAGACACTCACAATCTCACACTTGGTTGATAAGAGTCAAAACAGGCACAGCATTTTAAGAGTGACCCAGAACAACACGGATGATGTGTTGTGGCATCAGTGAGGAGGAAACTGAACTCAACCATTTGGCTGGGCTTACTAGGATGATCGAGAAGAAGCATTCTGTGGCACATCAGAGAAGAAACATAGATACTGAGGATTTTGCAGTTTCTGCCTAAGTGATGGAGAGAGGGGTGAGGGGAAGCAGCCACATTCAGAGAGGATAGAGGCCCTGGTGCAGGAGGAAGGTGGTAAGGGAGAGGGAGGGATGGGAAGCATGCGTGCAGACTCTGCTCAGGCTGCGGGGTCCCAGAAGTCCCAGAGCAATGGAGGGGACACAGAAGCACAGCTGATGTGAGGACATTGAGTAGGACATGAAGTGCAGCAACATAAAAGTTAACTGTTAGGATGGAGCAGAGGCGAGGTGGGAAGGGCAGTTGGGAAACTGACGTTGCCAATCAGCCAGCAAGGGAAAGTGTTGACCAAGTAGGACAGGGTCTAAGGGGCAGAGAGAAATTGGTAGCACCACAGTGGCATTTGGCTGAAATTAGGCAGAAGGAAGAGTACTGAAAGTCAGCTGGGTAAGGGATTTAGCAGCAGAAATTTGTGGATGCAGCTTGTGGCGATCAAGAGCATTGTGTGGAGAATTTACCCTTGGGATACTTGTTGTGAAATTCATCACTAAGGTGCCTGGGTGCAAAACACATCAGTGGGACACAGACAGTCAAGAAGAAGCAAGTCCAGGTCAACTGTGCACTAGCTTCGCATGTTTAGATCACCAATGTACAGGTCATGCTCCTCAGAACCCATGTGGGCAGCACATGAGCTATAAATCTGATACACATGGCACTGTCCAATTAGGCTGCCACGGGAGCAGCTCAGAGCACATGGGCTGGATGTACTATGCAGGATGCCACATGATATCTGCATGCTATCTGCATGGTTTGCAGATAGCTATACACTGTCTGTTATGTGTTTATTGCTTCACTACCTAGATGCAGCTTCATGTGCCATTAAGAGTCTATGAACCTCCTCTGGATATTACATTCATATTTCTGAATCCAGAATAAATGCTGGAAATTTCCCATGGTTGAACTGCATGATTCTCCATATTTATGGCAGCCATGTGGTGGCATTCCCCAATTTTAGTCATTTAGGTTGAGTCGCTTTCTTGACAATACCACTACACATTCTTTGACCTGACTGCTGACCCCAGGCCTGTGCACTGAAACAACCACAGGAATGACAGACACACAGCTCAGGGATAGAGCCACCATGTAGAGGCCATGGTGAGAAATGGGACTTTCTGTAGGACATCGTAGTCGGGGGGCAGCAAACAACACTCAGAACCTGAGGAAAGGGAGTCGCTGGGGACAAAAAACTGAGGGATAGCAATATGCTTCCCAAGACAAGGCTTCGACACTAAAGTGGAATAAATCAGGCACACCTGTGTAAAGTTCCAATGGTTTCTGTCAGGTCAGGAGCAAAGTGTAAACGGGCACAAAAAAGTACACTAGACATTGGGAAGTAGGAGAACAATTTTCAAATCAAAGAGGAAGAAGGGAGAGGGATGTGATAACAGGAGCACAGGAAAAGAAGAATACAAGGTAGTCTTGAGAGAAAGATTTTGTAAATAAGGAGAGAAAAAGAGGCTGAGGGGAGTGGAGGAGAATGGGAAGAACTGAATCTTGATATGTCACACAGATTCAAATTGCCTTTGATGAGTGTGACCATTGTGTTCATCTAAAATGAGATTTAATATTAATTTTAAGATAATAACAGTAAGAGCCTGGCTTTTCTGGGAGAGGAGACGTTCTCAGACACCAAGTAGAAAGAGCAGGCCATTAGAGAGAAGGAGGAAGCTGATGACAGGTGATGCTGGCAGGAGAAGAGTGAGAAGGCACTGGGCTTCAGGACACTTGAAGGACAGAAAGCAGGACAAGTGAGGGTTGGGTACTGAGGAAAAGGACTGGGGATGGATACTGTGCAGAGGACACGTGTCAGCTGCTGGGATAGAGGAACAAGGACTATGACATAGGGATCTGTTGATCAAGGACTCTGCAAACGCTGAGTGACTACCTGAGTGCATAGCAAATCCTTCACAGGAAAAACAAGAGGGAGGCTCGAGAGAGCATTTCTAACAGGGTGAAAAGATCAATGCCCATTGTCAGACATCTGAAGAAGCTGATGTCTTCCTCCACAGCCCCCCTGCTCTCTTCCTGCTCCATTTCTGACTCTTGTCCCTTGGGTTCAGCCTCTTCCATCCATGCTCTCTCCTTCTCAGTTGCCTACAGATCCCAGAATGCACCTGGAAAGGCAGAATGTGCCTCTCTTCTCTTTCTCTCTGTCCACTGGACCAGGAGATTATTCTCACCATTGACTTTGAGAAGCCCTGGATACCAGTAAAAGTTAAGACACCAAGAGCACAGCCTTATCCACCAACAGGATGAGATTTGTGCCTTCCTGCAGAATGCTGTAGGACCAGGACCATACATACAATGTGGAAATCCTGCACTGCAAGTCTTCCTGCATTTTCCATTGTCCCAGTGGTCACAGGTATCACCGTGGTCCCAGCATCATCCCAGAGGGATGCAGATGACACAAAGACTCAGAAAGGCAACTAGAGTCAATAGAACTGGAGAGGCCCCATTACAATTCCTGTTACCAGCGATGGTGAAGTTCTTGCTGTTACCCACAGGAAGAGGTAGGGCCAGCTGTAGGAGTCCATTGTGGTGAAACAGGCAGAAGCTAACTGTAGCATCCCCTTTGACACTGGACTCCAGCGCAGTTAGCAGAAGACACATTGGTCCTGTGACATGGTAAAGTCATCCATTCACCGAAACAACTTAATTCTACCCACTAGAATGGTGGTAATGAGGACTACTGTTTAGAGTCTACTGAACAGGAGTCGCTTAGATGGGACAAGGGACAGAGGACACAATGCTAAAACAATCAAAGTGACAACACACAGAGCACACACCAGATGCTCCACAAGAGAGTCTTCCCCTAACACGAAGTAAAGTCACTCACATGCGACAGAAAGCACCAGGGGCTCGCTAGGCAAAGACCATAGCTGGGGGTGATTATTACGAGAGCCACAGCAGGTGTAGTTCCCTGCCTGGTCCAAGCCCATGGGAGAGATGAGGAAGGAGCTGTGGCTCTGAGGAAAACAGGCCTGGGGGAAGGAAGCTTCTCCTCCCCTGCACAGGATGTAGATGTCATAACACTGTACCAGCTGACACAGGAGAGCCACTCATCTGCCTAGAGGTACCTGGGAACCTGGGTGAGCAGTCAGGAAATGTTGATCCCTGTAGAAACCTGGAAGGGAATAGAGCCAGATGTTCGCATCATTATTGCAATATGCCCGCAGCTTTCATGGCCTGAGAGAGAACAAAAAGTCCATGAATTAACGCCCCTTGCTACAGGAATCAAGATGATGAAACTCAAAATTCCTCCTTTCTAATTCCACAGGATCAAGGATGAGGGAGAAGCACGGTTCTAAATCCATGCTTTCACACCTGGAGACTCCAGCTGCATTTCTGAGCAAGCAGGACCGTGGGCAGCACAGAGGAACAGGGAACCTGAAACAGGGACACAGACAAGGCAAGGCCTGTGGCCAGACCCATCTGGACCAGTGACATAGTCACAGAAAGCCAGGAAGGAACAGTGTCCTGGTGTCCTCACCTGTCACCACCAGCTCCAGTGACTCACCTCGCTCTGTCCAGTTGTCTTGCTTCCTGTAATCACAGTAATACCTTCCTGCATCTATGTGTGTCACACTTGGCAGGGAGAAGCTCGCTGCATCTTGGAGTCCCTCCAGCACTCTGTCATACCACAGTCCTCCAGCTTCTGCATGATATAGATGCAATGTGGTCACCCCTGGTGTGACCATGCAGAAGATGCTCACAGAACCTCCGTGGGGAATCACAGCCCCTGCTACTGCCCAGATGTGGGGCTGGGATGATGAGCCTGGAAACAGAAGCAGATCCCAAGGACTGTGAGGGAGCAGGGCCCTCATACAGATACCCGAAGCTGCCAGGCTGTTCATGCTGATGCTATGAAACACATCCAGGATCTGACCTGTCACCTTGGGAGTGAGCCTGGGGCAATCCTCACCAAGACACATGACACCAGGTAATGGAGGCGCTTCTGGCCTTCACCTGGAAGGGGCACCCTCCTGAGCCTGAATGCATCCTGTCTCTGACACATGCCTGTGACAGGAGCACGTGCTCTGGGTTCCAGGAGCCCAGTACTCAGGATCTGCCTCCAGCAGAGTCCTCTCCCCAGCTGATTCCCGCCATCTCCAAACACTTGTGTGATGAGTGTAACTGGGTTCCTTCTTCATTGTTTCTCATATATACACAGTATGAGGAGAAAAGTATTCACACTTCATCAGGTCCCTGTGCTACTAAGTGCCTGGAAGCACAAAACCAGGACTGTGAGCTCCTCTTCTAATCAGAGAGGACAAAGGTAAGTTCCTTCATCTCACGATAGCTCAATAAATTTAATTATTTATTTTTAAGCCTCATTCATTTATTTTTTATATTCATTTTAATGAGAAAAAAGACGAAATAGCAATAAAACAGTTTCACAAGAGGTTAATAGTACAGGAGCAATAATTAATAGATGGCATATTGTTGTCTTCTTCATGGTTATTCAGAGAACAAGATGCAGACCTGGTATGTTGTCTAAACAATATTAGTACAAACCTTGCTTCTCAATGAATGAAGAGAAGGTTGACTCATTAAATTTAATATTAAATTATTTACACAATATTTTCTCTCCTTGCATAAGTATACATTTTTGACAGAGTGCATATTTCAGTGTGTATTTTCACCCTCAACATATAACCCTCTATCATCTCTCCCTTAACTATACATTTTCATGCCCACATATCCTCCTGCCATCTCTCAGGGATCGCACTCCACATGGAGCATCTTTGTCTCCATTATTGAAGGAGGTTATATTTCTCTCTCTCTCTCTCTCTCTCTCTCTCTCTCTCTCTCTCTCTCTCTCTCTCTCTCTCACACACACACACACACACACACACACACACACACACACACACTGGCACATATTCCCTCACCTGATCTCCACAACAGTTCAGTGACTTGCCAACCACTCCTGAGTAGCTATCTGCAAACTTCAGTTCCTGCACACTCTCAAAGCTCTCAAGCACCTATCAGCCTGGCCCAAATAACACACATTTTCCATTGCATTACTGGCTCCTCCTTCCTAATCCCAGGCTGGGAAGGAATCACGTGGATCCACTATCCCATCACTGGGGTCTCCCTAGGAGCCTTGGGCTGGGATATTATATCTCATGAACAACTGTTTGGGGACTTCCTTTATCTTGCTCCACACCACCTGACTCCAGCTCCAGACTCATCCTCACCCCAGAGCCTCAGATACTATTTAAATACATCAGACTCCTCTGGTTTGTGCCATCAGACCATGGTGACTTGGCTGCAACTGACAACAACTTGTGTGCCCTGACCCTGATCCACACATCTCTGTGGGTGCTAACTGCACTCCTTCCTTGTCATCCCACATACCCAGCGCTGAACACGCTCTGCCCTTCACCAAGGCCACATCGCCAACTCTGTCATCACTGCAGCAGCATAATGACCCCACAATGGATCTAGGCTGCTTCCCTCACATCCCTCTCAGACAGGACCAGAAAACTCCATCTATGTGCATCCTTCCTCCTGTAACTGACTCTGGAAATTGTCCCCTTGGCGTATTCTCTGATGTTCTGCCTTCAAATCTCTCATTTTTCCAGTGTGCAGTTTACCAGCACATTCATTTCATTTTTTTATTTTTATTACTTTTAATAAGAAATAACAATGTATAACAATGTGACAGTTTCAAAGAATATTAGTAGCACATTTCCAATATTTCATACAATGCATATTGTTGTCCTATTAGTTATACAGAGCATAGGGTGTAGATGTTATAATTTTTGAAATCATTATTTGTACAACCAAATTTCTTCTCATTGAACTAAGACAAGGTAGTTGTATGCATAATCCAATGTTCAATAATCTCAATGCATTATTGGTAAAACTGCCAATATTGGAAGTTGTTGATTTAAGCCTTTTACAGCTCAGTATTCTAATCTAGCTTTCCATTTTATGCCTTGTGGTTAAACTTTCCTGCTGGGAGGCTAAGGGCAAGTTTAAGCATGACCTGTATAGCAAAACATGTAACTTTTGTATCTCTCAGGGTCAGTCAAATCCCCTCAGGATTTACTTTGGAACCATGTACAGTGCTTTGCAGAACAGTTGTCAGTGTCAGCCATCTGGATGAGTCATGGCCTTTGTTTGACCAGTTTGCTCTCTGTGAAAGCCTCAGAGAATGTTTTCTCTCAAAGCGACTCTCCTTTGGCACACTATGTATCTTCATTCCCTTTCCTTGTAGCCCCATACTCTCCTTGAACAGAAAATGTGGGAAACCACTGAGTTATAGGCTGCTATAACACAGGTTCTCTTATGTCCTGAGTCCTCACTGACCTTGAAGGCCTAGGGCCAAAATACTGGCTATTCTTGTAGCCCTTATTTTCATTTCTTTGACACAACAATTGTGTCTGGGTTTTCCAAACACACAGAGAAATTAGAGGGTCACAAGCAGGACCCATGTATCTGCTCTTTGAGAATTAACCTTGCCCTTGGAAATGCATGAGAGAAAATGAATATCACACTCAGACAGTTGATAATACAGGAGGAAATACTCACTCTCAGGAAATACAGGAGCATGGAAATTACCCAGCAGTTACGGCCTCTGTGTGACCACACTTAGAGAAACAAGGCTCTATCAATTTAAGCATCTGTTCTCTGTGTCAACTACGAACACCCTGGCTACACTATTGAGAGCAGAGACTGGGTGAGAAACATAAAACCAACTCACACAGCTCACAGACCAGATGCACATGAGGATGGACATTATACTTCAAATCTGTATCCTTAGGAGGTACACATGGCCTGAGATGACCTCTTATGGATAAGGCAATCTGGAGAATCCCCAGACACAGCCAATGGGAGACATGCAGCCTCATTGCAACCAGGGCCACCTCTCCTCATGGCACAGGTCCAGTGCAACTACTACAGGCTGAGCAACAATCCAAGTGGATCTGCCTTGCGTGTGCCACGGGACTATTGCTGACTCAATAACAAAGGGTCAGGATGGCAGCACAGGGCATTCTCCTCCTGCCTCATCCCAACACCTTCAGGTCCCTCCCACCCTAAACCCAACCACACTTCCAGCTACCAGCACTGAAGCATGGGAAACTCACCATTGTGGGACAAGGTCCTCTGCTCCAGAGCAGACACTGAAACACAGAGATCTGGTAAGAGGCATCTACATGAGATCCATTGAAACACTGTTCTGGGCTAAGGACACAGACCTGTGGTCAGGGAGCCAAGGGTCTCCTCTGTGCCCAAACACGAGCTCACTGAGGAAGAGCCATGTGAGGAGCCCAGGTGAGGGACTCAACAGCATCTGAGACCTTCCACTCTCACTGCCCACCTCATGCCCTTGCAGCACTCACCAAATCCAAGCAGCAAACCAAGGCCAGGGATCATGGTGCTGTCTCAGCCCAGGTTAGCACAGCTTCTCAGCAGGGAATTCACCCAGCCAAACTCAGACACCACAGAAATACAGCCTGTGGGCCAGTCCTTGTCACACAGTGATGTGATCAGCTACTAAACAGGAAGGCAGCTGCTCTTGCACAAGTCCAGGCTGTGCCCCTTGTTCACTGCCACATCTCTCAGTTCCTGTCTGGTTTTCCTGCTCTGGCCTTCTAAGACAGCTGTTGTGGGATCCATGGGTAGCACCTTCCACTGAATTCTGCATGTCTACCTGTGAGATCTAAAGGAAGTAATAGAGAAAATGTGAGATACACCAGAAGGTCTGTGTCCCATCTTCAGAAGCCACTGTGCAGTGTAGGATCAGAGGTCACCAAGCAGAATCTAACAAGTCAGAGAGACAGGGAGGGAGAGGAGAGTGTGGGTCCCCGGGAACCAGTGATCATGGTCTGCATGAAGCTTTCTCGAAGGAAACTCACTGACAAACTAGGAAGCTTGGGTGTGCAGGGGATATCATTGTATCGCACACCTGGAATTGGTGAGACCTGAGCTCTTCTGTACTCTTACAAACATAAAACTCCACTGAGGTGAGTGCAGGTGTGGGAGGCATCTTTGGGAGTCAGTGGACCTGCGCAAGTGGGTGATGGTATTGAGGCATGCATATAGCCAGGAACAATGACACCGCCTCAGCACTCTGTCAACAACTCCTCTGCAAGGTGATCATAACGGAATAGTATCCTCTGACAGAGGACACCTGTGCATTCTGTATGGTCCCAGTGCAGCTGTGCATCCCAAAGCCTTTGCAATGGAAACACCAGTCCACTCTGCATGGAAGTGCATGGTCATCTAACCTGGGAAAAAAATATTTTTTTGCTCTTAAACCTTTTTTAGTTATTTTAAAGACAAAACACACAAAGACCAATAGGAAGGATGAACAAAAAAACGAAGCAACACAAAATAGAAATAGTATAGTATTTTGAAACAGAAAAAGAAAATTAATAATTATAGTAGTTTAACAATTCTTTATTTGTTGAATTTTATTTTATTTTGAAATGTAAAAGCAGAAGCAACAACAAACATCACAAACAAAGAAACGGGGCAACACACAACAATACATGTGTTATAGATTTTCAACCAGCAATAGCTGGTTAACAATGATTAATATGTTGTCTGTTTTTATGTTCAAATCTGTTGCTCAGATTAAAAGATATAGCTTTGTAAGATTGGACATATGTTTGCATAGTACCACTTGCTTTCAAGAATCCTTAAATTTTTATTCCTGTCTATTTAAAAAAAATTATTTTAAGAAGAGTATAGTAATAGTTGATATGACATTAGAAACAGTAGGCACTTAGAAAATCAACATGACAGGTATTAAAGAATGGTTTTTGTATTACATATTTCTGTTCTCAGTGTATTTGCTTAGATTGCAGATATCCGCACACAAAGTGAGTCAAGGTGAAAAGTCACACATTAATGCTATTTTCAGAAAACTGGAAAAGCAAATTTCTAGATCACCTCAGCCATCCTGGATATATAATTGCATGTTTCTTCCATACCTTTTCCTTATTTTTTCTCCTTTCTCTCCTCTTCGTTGTTTAAACCTTAAATTCCATTTAGTAAAATAACTATAACTGTTATACCTTTCAGGTTTTATTTTTTCTTTCAGGTTCTTACACTAGGGAGATGATACAATATTTGCACATGGGGGTTCTGTTTATTTCTTATGAGTGTGGCCCCTAGTTGCATCCACTTACTTATGAAGGCTTCAAGTTTGTCTTTCTTTATGCCTGAGTAATACTTCATTGTATAAAAATATCGCATTTTTTCATCCATTCTTTGGGCGATATGCATTTTGGTTGCTTCCAAGTTTTAACTATGATAAATTGTGCTACTATAAACATGGGTGCACATATATCATTATGGTATGATGTTTTCAGTTCTTCTGGGAA
>PVKN010026413.1:0-13835 GCA_004027915.1 Capromys pilorides | reverse complement strand
TCACACACTCAATGTCTGTGTTCTCCCAAAATTCCTATGTCTAACCGCTAACCTCCAGTGGGATAGTATGTGGGGGTAGGTTCCAGGGCAGAGATTAGGTTTAGAAGAAGCCATGGGAGCCCTGGGAATTCAGAGTCCCCATCCACAAGAACTGAGAGAGAAGGGCATGCGGGAGGAATCCCAACAGTGAATTCACAGCCCGCCTCTAGAACAGCGAGCGAGAAGCCAACGTCAGTCTTTTGAAGTTGTCCAGGCTGCGGTATTTCATTATAGCATCCAGCACTGAGACACTAGGCTGTTTCAGATCTTTCTTTTAGTTAGGGTCACACCTTTCTTAATCACCAATAGCAAAGTTACGTGACCTGAGGCCTCCCATATTCTTGTTAACTAGAGGTGGGGCTCCATGTGCCATATGGAGCTTGTCTCCTGGGCCAACAGGAACACTCTGATTGTATTTCCATCACTGTTTTATGGGGCAAAACTCTGGCACATTTGGGAAAGTGTGCAGTGGGAAATGAAAACGCAGTATTATCTAGTGGTCTAGCTGTGTGGTTCTATGCAGGGTATTTAATCTCTACTTATGGGAAAATCTGATTACAAACACGAGACTAGTCCAGGTGACCAAGGTCACTTCAGTTTCAGAATGATGCTGCTGCATTAATAAGGAATTTCTAAATCCTCCATTTTAAATATGTAGAGAAGGGCCGGCCAAATAGCTTAGTGGATTAAAGCACCTGCAAGCAGGCACAGGGGACGGGGGTTCAATCCCCGGAGTCTGTCGTGCCAGCCCCACCCCGGGGCACACTGAGACAGTAACTGAGACTGGGCATGGTAGCATGCACCTGTAATCCCAGCTCTTAGAAGACTATAAACAGGAGAATCACTATGAGTCTGATGTAGTAGTGAGACCCTGAACACCCTGTAGACCCTTCCCTAAAATAAAATAAAATATTTGGAGAGCATAGCCAAGTGGCCCTTCACACACTGACAAAAGATTGCTTAGGTAATAACTATACCATGCTGAATTTAGCATTACAGCAATACTTCCACAAGACTGAGAGGAAAAAGGAAATGCACAGAAAAGCAGCTACTCTCTCCAGTGGTCATTCCCAAACTGCTGGAGCTGTTAAGAAGGCAGAGGCCACCACTCAAAGCACAGCCACCACACCAATGTCCTCAAATCGATGCAAACATCGTTTTCTGAGAAAAGCTACGTCAGCAGGGAAAACCAACCCGGCTTATGGCCTTCGCATTATAACGCAACGCTCTAATACTAGCTGATGTTCTCATGGGGACTATTTACTTGAGGGACTCTCCATGGATATAATAAATAAGGAAACATTTCGGTGTTCTCCAGCATACAAAAACACCCAGCTTTCCGGGTATGCCTGCCTCTGAGTGCAAGATGTGAACAGAATTTTTCCCTCACATTTCCGCTTGACCTCAGATACTTGATTGCAGAAGAAGCTACTCTAAAACACAAAACGAAACAGGGAAGATCTAGGAGGGAGCTACTTGGGTTCTAAAACTCTTAACTTGGCCCCATTCGCCCCGTACCCCTAGTTCTACCAAAGGCACCCTTGTCAGTGATCCTCTCAGTCACAGACTCCCACTGCCCAGCTCTGTGTGGACGCTAGCCCCAACGCACAGCTGCTGCAAGGAGTCCTTCCCACTGGAAATGTGACCCTTCCCAAGGTTAATGGCAACATCAGGAGACCACAGCTGGGCGGCTACTTCTCCTCTGGCTGTGCACACAAGGTGACAGAACTGCCTTGGTCACTGGTCATGGGACCAGCTGGCTTAGGTAAAGTCCAAAGGACAAAGTGGAGTAGGCTGTAAGGTTGAGGCAGGAAAGACATCCCATCCCCCAGGGTCAGGGGCACCTCAAGAGGGGTCCAGGTGTAAAGACCAGGTGAGGCTGCTCTTATGCTAACCCCTCCAACAAACTGCCGTCATATTGGCCTTCCTGCTCCAACACCTTGTGCTGTTCTGAATCCTTCCATTCCAGTCTACCTAGAAAGTACAAGCCAAAGTCCCTCAGCTGATCACCCACAGCCACCCAGCCATGCCATATCTACTCAGAGAGAAGAACCCATGTGGACCTTCACAGCATCGTCCCTCCACTACTTTCCTTATCCTGTTTCAATACTAAAAATGCTCTTTCCTAATACACTGTTTACCTGAGCTCAGGCAAACCGTGTGCCAAGCACATCTTAGATGCCACTGAGCAAAAGCCAAACTTCACTGCTACTTCCACAGGCTATAGCTCCTGATCCTCCAGCCTAAAATAGCCCCTCTCTCTTCCAGAACCCCCAACACCTAATGTGCTACCACCTGACCTTCTGGCTTCCACCTCGGCTGTTTATTGGCGAGATAAGGCTGGGTGAACCAGAGATCGAGCTTCTTAGGCACAGGACTCAGCATGCCAGCTCCCTTAAAACAGTGCTTCAAGAACAAAGGGGTGACTTACAACATAGCAAACAAGGCCAGCGCCGAGGGCAGGAAGTAGGAAGGGTGCTCAGGCTCAAGACCAAGGAGGCCAAGGGGGTGACTTTAGTGAAGACAGTTGTCACAAACAGAAAACAGACAACAGGGGTCAAGCACAGAAAGATAGTTGAGGGTAACAGCTCTGTACCGACCTTCCCTGCATTCACAACCCCACATGATACGAGCAAGTTTTAACATGCTGGAGATAGTAATTATCACTGGATAAGTTAATGCAAACTGAAAAATTGATTTCTGCCACGACCTGCATAGTCTCTATGGTTTATTTAACACACCCATTGTACTATGTAATAGTTACTCTGTGAACTACCACACCTCCCTTTTCAGTGCTGCACATGGAACACGAGGCCTCCTGCATGGTAGGCAAATGCTCTACCGCTGAGCTACTGCACCAGCCCCAAGTGAGCCCTTCCTCTTTTTTGTTCATTTGTTTTTTTAAGATAAGGGTTGCACTGTGGTACCCAGGTTAGCCTCTTGTTTCCACCTCTGCCTCCCAAGTAGCTGGGACTAGAGGGACACAACACCTCCTGTAGGCCTCAAACATTGCATCTTTTGCCACTACTATAAAATGGGGCATCAAGCATGCATGGGACTCGAAATACGCGTGCAGTTTCTCCCCTCTCCTTTTGCTCCTACAAATGGGAAAGTCTCTGGCTTATGGAAAAAAGTAATTAACTGGGAGGAGGGGGAGGGGAAGAAGAGGAAGAAGACCCTTTAGAATACCTCTGACACTACATCCGGCCACAACTAGGGTCTTTCCTTGAACCTCACAGCCGGGTCCCTGCACTCCTATCCTCACAGGGCAGTCACACAGCTGGCTGCACAATCCCAACATGGTTCCCAGATTTACAAGGCAAACAATTAAAAACATGACTAGTTCTGGTTCTGCAAAAGCGCTAATTCAGATTACAGTTATTTAACATAAGGCAGCTGCAGAGAGCGGCCTGCAGGCACTCCAGCTCCTGCTAATGAGGTTCCTTCTCCTTAACAAACTCCTTCTGGATCCCACTTATAACCTCCACAGACTCCCCCAGCCCAGGGCCTTCCTCCATCTTCACAGTAAGAAAACACAAATGAAAAGAACACCCTCAGGTACAAAACTCCAGGAACCACCAGGTTGTGAATGATCCACTTCAGAAAAATTCCTGTCAACAAAACATACCCGCCTCAATTTTCTAAAATTCAAAAACAAGTTTGTCCTGTAAAAGGAGTTATAGCATTCATTACCACAAACGAGACTTAATTTTCCAAGATAAATTATGAAAATAGGAAGTGGTTTGCATACCTAAGGGACTAAAAAAATGAGCGTCACTGGACAGTCATCTATGAGCCGAAGCACTTTTAGTTATTTTTAAAGCTATTAAAATACTAAAATTCCTAAGCACACAATTCTCTATGACGAATGTGATCATTATGTATATCTAAAATGTAACAACAAAATCTGGAAATCTTCAAAAAATTGAAATATTAAAAGCTTATTTAGGAAAAAGAATCTTTCAGTACAACTCTAATATAAAATCACTGCTAAACACCTCACCGGCTGCTCTAAGTCACGGTTAACAAGGCAGAGCGTACACGACCTCCTAGAAGTGAGTCTCCTCAACAGGACAAGTGCTTTCTTTTTCTTTTTATGGAACCGGGGATCAAACTCAGGGCCTTGCACTTGCCAGGCAGGCAGCGCTTTCATTTTAAGAGACAAGAGTTCTCACATAAAATAGTTCAGGGGGAAGGACGCTTGCCCGGGTGACTACGAAAACATAAACTGCACGTCCGTTACATCCCTGGAGGTCACATACATACACCTATGTCCCACATTTCAAGACTTCAAGAAGATGCTTGATTCATAAATACGTGGTTTGCAAAACTTGTATTCTAAATGTTACACATTATCAATTTAAAGGGCATAATGCAGCTTACATTTATGCCTATTATTCTCAAATAATCTTTGAAAGACAACTAGAATCTATTTCAATTTAGAATAAATAATGGTCAACTTGGAATAAAAGGACAAAAAGAAGAGAAACAGGAAGCAGATGGAATTAAAGGTCACAAGCCATCATTTGAAAATGGAGAACTCTGAAAGCAGAAACCCAGACCCGAGGTTTTATTCTTAGACTTAGCAATATTTCAATATTCATGAATTCTGGTGCTTCAATCAAAGCTGAATCCTCAATTTCGAGAACTTAACAAGTCAATCCTCAAAGTCTCTCTTTGCCATTAGCTTAGGTGCTGTTATACCTGGGTGCATTTTATTTTTCATGCTGTTAGAAAATAATCACTTGAACATTTCATCACTTTGTAACTGACTGTAGTCTGTCATACAGGAAATACAGAGGAAAACACTGGGCCAGGTATATAGCTCAGTGGCACAGCCCCTGCCTGGAAAGCCCAAGGTCTAGAGTTCAATTCCTGGTACCAAAGAAAGGAAAAAAGCCGGGTGTGGTGTCACACGCCTGTAATCCCAGCATTTGACAGGCTGAGGCAAGAGGATCGCTCTGAGTTCAAGACCAGCCTGGGCCACAAAAGTGAGCTCAAGGTCAGCCTGAACTACATGGCCTGGATCTTCTAAGTCTAAGATTAAGCTTAGGAATGCTCTCCACTTAACCAGGAAGTCTCCACACGTCAATTTTCCATCTTCTCCTTGCTCACTGACTGATCTGACCCCACTAGGCAAGTCACAACACAGCACAGGACGTCTCACTTGCAACAGGCATGCGGCAATTCGCCCTTCACAATGACGGGGCGGGGGAGCCACATGCCGGGCATCCCAGAGCACCTTCCTGTCAGCCACCCAGGGATCCAAACCCAGCTCTCCTCAAGGACATTTCCCAACTTTGGTTCTCGCTGAGCACAAGAAGGTTCTTTCTGCAGACAGCAGTTGCCACAAAGTAGGGCCCTCTACCTAGCAGCTGACTGGTCCGCAGCAGAAAAATCCAGGAAGGAGCCCAGTGGAATCCATGATGTTGTACAGCTGTCAGCAGACACGTAAGGAATCACGTTCCTCATAAACGTTGCACAGAGCGAAATAGGCCTGATGCTTTTAGCTACACTGCGCCAACTGTCAAAAAGCACAGTGAGAACTTCCAGAGTCAAGTATCTCTGCGGCCGCACCCTGCCATCGCCTACAATTACACTCAGTATAATTCAGTCCCTGTAGGACATTCACTGTAGGCAATGAGGAAAATCACAAACACAACTAAGGTCATCTCTTCAAGTCACAGCTTCAATGCATTCCCCCTTTGTGGTTTCTGGTCACAAAAGCAATTTATTTCACAGTACTTCGGAACGCATGCATCTCAACTGGCAATTTAGAAATTTTCAACTTAGAAACTCAGATTCAAAGCAGAAGCCTAGAGTTTGGCAATATGTACATATCAGGCACTATAAAAACCTGACCTAGCGACTCTATTTCTAAGAATTTGGCTTCAGTGGAAATACTGAAGTATACACAAAGATGTATTTATCCTGCTATCACCTACGGTGATATATAGCTAGGAAGAACTTTTATGAGAACAAATAAAACCAGCGCACTCGGGAAATGGACTACAATATTCTATTAGCAATGCTTTTAGTAAACATTTGATATGGCAGAATAGTTCAATACAATAGAGACTATTACATCCTCATCTCTCTTAGAAGAAAAAGTCATAGCATAAGCCCGGAGGCTGAGGCCAGGGAGAAAGCTCCATGGCACAAGTGTCTGCCTGGCAAGTGCAAGGTCATGAGTTCAAACTCCAGTCCCGTAAAAAAGAAAAAAACAAAACAAAACACTGAGGCCCAGGGAAGACGGTACTTAAGATATAAAAGCAGCTCCGCCAGTTTTTAATAGTGTATATTTGACACAAGATGGGATCTGACATCCTGGATAGCCCAACCCTGACCCCTGCAAATATGAGGTGTCCCACTTTGGTCAAAACTGAAATGGGCCGGGCGTGGTGGTGCAAGCCTGTACTCCCAGAAATTGGGAGGCTGAGGCAGGAGGATCAGTGCAAGTTCCAGACCAGCCTGGGCTACAAAAGTGAGCTCAAAGTCAGCCTGAGCTGCATAGCAAGACCCTGCCTCAAAAAATAAATAAACAAACACTGACATGGTCTAGGGGCTGGGACTCGTCAGGTACATGCATGAGGCCCTGGACTGGACCCCTGCACGCACACACACAAAAGCTTTCAGGGGCAACTCATTATCCCCTCGTACTTTCAGCATCCTAAGGAAGATCGGTGACAATTTTCCTCTAAACTGGAAGAATTAAGGTTCCAATATGAAGTCCAAGAGCTGAGCCCTTCCTTGCTCTCCTCCAGAGCCCAGCCGAGCTCACGCTGCTGCTGACATGTGTGCCTCCCGGGACCCTCCCTGGACTTGCTCGCAGAAGCAGTGGCTCTAGCAGCTCTCCTGGAAAATCTGCGCCTCTGGCTCTGTCACCACAAACCTTTTCCATCATCTGTGCTGTTCCTCCCCCAGCTGCTTCCGTCCCTGGGCCACTGTAAGAGTAGGCTGACCTGTCACGACCTCAAGTGCTTCCTTCTCCCTGAAGGACAGGCAAGTGACTTCCCCTTCTCAAGCCCCTCTCCAAGCAAAACAGAAAGGGGAATCCCAGGGCAACCCCCACCACCACCACCATTCCTGGAGTGATACTGTTAATTCAGCCTGGGGTTTTCTAGCCTCCTCCTTCCCAATACACTAAAACCCTAGAAGCAGGACCCCAAGAGGATGGTGGTGAGCACTGTCCTCCACACCTCGGGCTCTAAGCCTCATACCTCTGGCTCAGAGCCTCACCACGAGCGTCCTTCCTCAATTCTGTCTGCATTCTCTTTCATTCTCCTCAGGAGAGCTACCGTCACGCCCAATGTGGGAGATTAACTGAGAGTCAACTTGTAACACCCAGCTGAACGGAGTCAGCGTGGTGCAGGGTGTAGAAGGCCCACCTGAGGATGGTTGCTGGCAGCCTGAAAGGAGAACTGGAAGGGAACGTGGTGCTGTTGGTTCTCCAAGAGAAGCTCATTATACTGACTTTCCTGATACGAACTCGGCTGATCTCATCGATTGTCCCTGAGGATGACTGTGCTGAGCTCTGGTCTTTCCCTTGAGCGTCCTGGCTCCAGTGCAGACCCCTCAGCCTTGTAGCACAGATCTTTCAGCCAGCTGGCACCAACTTTCTACTCTCCACCACGGACCTCTGGGCCTTCCCAGAGCAGACTGGTGAAACAGGCCTGTACGTACGGGACATTATGGTGGGTTCTGGGCCTCCAGTTGGACTCATGCAGGACATTGCTTCAGGTTCTAGGTCTTCACCTGGATTAGCATGGGGTGTAGGCCCACAGCTGGATCCTTGAGGACTCTACTGTACAGACAAATCTCTTGTGCTCTTATATAAAATAATCCTATAAATTATGTGCCTTATAATAAGCGTATTCCCTTACAAACCCTGACTATACCACCCAGTAATCTCACCCCACGTAAAACTAGGAGTGCAATGGGAGAAGAGACCAATAGAAGACTCTGTGCCCTAACCCCCACACAGTGCAGCGCTGCAGCTCTGCCCCAGACAAAACCAGCCCCACACTCCAATGCCCAGAGCCACAGGGAAGAGTCAGGTTAACGCAAAAGTTTAGGTCTTATACTGTTCCACGCTTCCTACAGTGAGCCTATGCGCCTATGAAAGCGAAACAGCTGAAGTATACACATACCTGTGAGTGTTCATGATGGTCAGAAGGTAACAGCTAATGCACAATAGATGATTTTCTACAGCTGCACATAACTAAGCTATCACAGTGAAAGTACAATATCAGCTCACTGATACTTTGGCAAGACTATGGAGCTTAAGAGTCTAGAGAAAATTCCAATGAAATGGCTAAGGCATTTTTACAAACAATATTCAGAGTAAGAAGACATCAGAAGAAGAAGAAACTAACTTAGGAAACAAGCCATTATAGCATTTAGAACCCTAAGACATTAAGGACAAAAGGCATGGAAATTACATAGACCCTTTGTTTTGAAAACACGACAAGTATAATCTACGGGAAAGAAAATGTATTTGAGCTCAGTTCAAAAATAACTGATAATTTTCCTCCAGAAGCAGCTGCCGTTCCTATCTCACCTTCAAACCAGGGCACACACAGGGAGCTAGGCTCCCAAACTGAGGAAATGCTGGGTCACCGTGCCCTCTTCCTCCTTCCTCTCTTTCTCACTGAACAAAGCAGCCTTGTTCCTCCAGGGCAACCCACGAGTCAGTCCACCCCTGGCTCTGGACAGCCTGTCCTCCCACTCTGGACCATGTCCACCTCTACTACCAAAGTCACTCAAAGGCAACTCCAATCACTTCTGCTGATCAGAACTCATCATCGATGGCTTCTACGACCCACAATAAGCCCTTTGAGCCCTGTACCAGGCAGAAGGCAGCACACACATGCAAATATGGCACCTGGGCCTGGGTAGCCCAACACCCTGTGGGCCATCTCCACGGAAGCACCGCTCCTCCGGCCACTCTTCTTCAGGGCTGCCCTATACCACAGGTTCTCCAGTGCCACCCTGATGGAGCCAAATCCAATCCAACACTTTGGTTCAGTGTTGACTTCATGGGGAGATCTGACGAGGTTTTCATCCATTTCAGTTTGCAACTAGAACCATGGAAAAGAATCAAGCTCAGGAACAGGGGTTCCACTGCACCACGCTGCCCAGGAGCCTGCTAGAAAAGCGCGCACCAAGACTACTGCAGACCAACAGAAAGAGGCTGAGGCGGGGGACCGGCAGACAAGCGGTCACCAATGGTGAAAACAACTGGCCCCGGAATCCCTCCTGGTCACCCCAGTCAACTCATTCTGTTTCCAGAACATGATCCGTGCCTTCCCTTCCTTCTCCTGGTGCACAGGGTAGCTTCTCCCCCACTATCCACCTAACTCCTAACCATCCTTCAAAGATCAGAGCAAGTCTTCCTGCCGTAGGCAGTCGTCTCAGATGCCTCGGGGACTGGACATTGCAGTCATCTTATGAACTCTGACTGAATTTACTGAGTGGTACTGAGCCACTCCATACCACTACAGAATGACTTCCTAAGACAGGCCACACTCGGGCGAAAAGTACTGGCATTCAGGAGCCCTGTGCTAGGAAAGAATTGGGTGCTATCCCCAGGGAGAAAAGAGTATCAATTATCAGTGACCCTGTTAGTATTTTCTCAGGCAAAAGAGAAACTATGCACCTACTATAAAATTTTCTTTTTCATTTTTGCTCTAGGGTTTAAAGGGCTACCAAAGAGGCATCCGCAAAACAGAGAGCAGCAAACGGAACGTTTAGCCAGCGTTTTAATCAGACGTGCACTGGCAGGCAGGCCTGTCTGCGGCGTGTCTTTCACAGAGCTCCCGTTTCATGACGAGGTGGAGGAAGGACAGCACTGGCAATCCTAATGAGGCTCTTTTTCCCAGAACCCAAGCTATGCCCTAACAGATAATATGAAGAATATACAACTACAGCTGTGGGGTGGCGCCCACCTCTTTCTTTCACTCTCTCTCTTGCTTTCAAAGTTAAAGAAACTCATTCCCCCCCAACCAAAAAAAAACTATCTGAGTGAGGCTCAGAAGATGAGGGTCCACGTGTTTCGGGTCCCTTTGCCCCCTCAGTGCCAAGTGTAGCAGACCTTCCCAACAGAGTCATCCCTGTTTTAAACCTCTGTAGTTCTGCTGCTCGACCTCCCACCCGAAGCAAGCAATGGGAAAGCAGGAAGCAGGGTGGGCTGGGACCCTCACGCTGTCTAGTTTACTGCCACACATAGGTGATAAGAAATGCTAACTACACACTGGTTTGCCCTGCAAAGTCCTTTTCGAAGAGTCCGATATCTCCTTCCTGATGGGAAACAGCTTTGTTTTCAGAAACTGGAGTTATTAAAAACATGAAATGGACAGTATAAAAAGGAACTATCTGCACAGCCTCATGAATGTTACTCAAAGTAATTCGAAGCACAGTTCACTCCCTGAATTCCTCCCAATTCACACTACTATTTAGAGCAGCAGACCATCAGCCCTAGAGCTATGCTCGGCCTGCCTCTGGAAGGGACACACACACACACACACACACACACACGTGAATCACGCCTGAAGCCCAGTCAGGGTGACTCACAGTCAGGGTTCTGCCTGTCTGATGGAAAAGTGACATCCCCAAGCCCTAGGTTCAACCAGAGGCCAAGCTGGAAAGACACGCCTCCACCCGCTGATCCCATCCAGCCACAGAGCCCTTAATTCAATTCACAGACCAAGAAAATCTGATTTCCTAATGGTAAAAAGGCCCAGCCACACAGCTGAACTTCAAGTCCAGTACGTTCATCTTAAAACAAGGGCGCAGTAACGCTGTACACTTATGTCCACGAGAAGAACGCTGACTAGGACAGCTGTCGGGAAACCACGTTACTTCTTGCTGCCAGCTTAGGCCCAGCCAGAGTTTTTCTCATCTGGACAGTGATGAATAGAGGGCCTCAATGTCACTGTAGCTCAAGAGGACAGAAAGACATGCTCTCTCAGCAGGGAACTCACCCCAAAATTTTCCCCATGACGTCACATGACGTGGTCTCGGTACAATGATGCTCCGGTGCAGCCCCCATCCCGACGCCCTGAGCTCCCAACACATCCCTTGGGCAGCTGCTTCCCATCAAACCTTAACAGCACAGAGCAGCGCCAAGTCACCAGGGATTAAATAAACACACACGAGCAAGCGAGCTAACAGGTCTGGAGACCTTCTCTACCACCATCTATCAAAAGCCCTACGCTGTGATTCCAGCCATCTGTGGGGAGCCCACAAGGCGACTCTGAAGACAAAGTAGCCTCACGCTGAACAGAAGTATTAGGAAGACGCATCTGCAGAAGGTCAACTTTTACATGCACAGGTTGCACCAGCCGAAACTGCTAAATGCACCGGTCAAAAGTGAACTTTTAGGCAGAAGCCACAGAAAATTAGAAGGCGTCATATGTAATCCAAAATCTTGGAAACTACCAAAACTTGCTGCATCTGGAAAAGTGAGGAAGCTAACTTCGAATGTCTGTATTCAAACCTGGATTCTGGGCTGGGGACACAGCTCAGTAGAATAAGTGCTTGTCTGGCAAATGTAAGGTCCTGAGTTCAATCCCCAGTACCAAAAAGAGAAAAAAAAAAAAAAAATGGATTCCGTGCTGTCTCATTAGACTTCACCTTCTTTGCTTCAGTTTCCTGGTGTGTAAGGTGGATAAACATTGTACTAAAGAATAAACAATGTGTGACATCTCAGGGCACTACCTGCTACATAGCAAACACTGTATCAGTACCCTCAAATCGCCGCCAACATCACCATCGGCAACTGCTACTGTCCAGGCCCACACCTGCCTTATCTCTCCAGGGCCGGTGCAAGCTGGAGGCCTGGGTTCTGGGAGGAAAGCTACTGAGGGCAGGGCCCATGGAAGGGGCCAATGTCCTTGCAGAATAGAATAGCAAGGCAAAGGACTTTGGTCAGCTCTGACCCACAAGAGCTCTGTACATTTTGTTTTGTTTTATTATTATGGCCAGCTCAGCCTGCCCTGGGGGTGGGGCTGCTGCAGCATGTGGTGCAGTGGATGGAACCTTGGTCCCTGGGGTTGCCTAAGCTTTCCTAAGCAGGCACTTTAGACCGCTGAGCAATCTCGCCAGCCCAAAAGAGCTCTGTACATAACAAAATGTTTCCTTTACCCTGCCTCTTCATGAAAGGCTACACACACACACACACACACACACACACACACACACACGCCCCTCTCAAAAAACCATTACTGAAAGATTACATGATCTCCCACAACCAGCTTTGTAAACTCATTGTGGTTCCCCTCCCACGACATAAACAAAGCTACAGAAGGGGATAGAGGCTGAGCTTAAAGGTTGAAAATAAGTACCCAATAAAATAAATACAAAGAGAGGCAGAGAGAAAGAAACTTTGGTCTCAGAATCACTGGAGCGTAACTCCTGTCCTAAACACATACTATGAACCTGACAGCCACAAACCCAAGCCGAGTTCTCCACTACAGCCTTCTACATGCAAACCAAGCCAGTCAAACCAAGCCAGTCAAATGACATCTGATAACTGCAGGGACAAATTCTGCCGTTCCTGCTTACCCAGCCAGGCGTCTTATATTTCAGCTGAGGGAACTCAGGACAAAATTAGGTCAGGAATGGAGAACAAATGGAACAGGATATCAACTCAAGCTGACCAGCCTCAAACACACGTAGGTATTTAATATGTACATACTAAGATGAAAGTACAGTAATAGTATGTATTAAATACAGCTAAGTATAGAATATGCCAGGCTCTGTCCCAAGTGCTTCAGGTATAGTAACCTATGTCATCCCAGGAATAGCCCTTTGAATGCTACTGTTCCCATTTTACAGCCGAGGAAACTAGGGCACAGAGATGCAAGTAACCAGCCAAGATCACACAACTGGAGTGGCAAAACCAGACCCGAATCACTGGGGAGCTGGGTTCTGCGTCCCCGACAGATGGGCTGCCGCTCAAACCTACTGCAGACTACGCTCTAGAACTCAGCAGGGACTAAATGATGCAGAAAAGGAAACCATCTTCTAAAGGGGCTTCCAGGACTTCTCCCAGGGCCTTGGTCTCTGAGCAGTCCAAAGAGTACTGACTCACATTCTCAAGAGCCAAGAACTTCCTTCTCTTCTGGACCCTACTGGGATTCCCTATCAGTCCACTTTAATTTAAGACTTTTCTTACTCAGAGCATACACTTTGTAATACCGTTCTAAACCTTGGCCAGGAAAAACACATCATTGTTTTTAAGTCCTTACTTACAACATCATAGCAACCCTGGAAACCACACACTAGAAAACATTACCAGGTCAGCTTGCCATGTCAAAACTCAGAAAGCAACACGTAAGCCCACATACAGGTCTAAGCTGATGCCTAGCTCAAATCGTAAAGCCCATCACCACTTCCCAAGCTGTTTCTGCACAGCTGGAATCCTCAAACTCAAAGCCTTCTACCAGCTTTCCTTAAACAAAAGTCAGCATCCACCCTCTAGGCTTCAGCCAAAACAAATATAATTTCTCTTCCCAAGGGATGCATAGGATGGAACAACATTCAAACCTTTGACAAACTAGGTAGAAGTACCCTGAAGCTTTATAAAGTATTTTTTTAAAAAAAATACAAGACAGCGAAGCCTTATAAACCTTCACGAAAGGAAGGCCCCACTCAAAATAAGCATGTTTTGGGGAGGAAAACTTTGGGGGGTTTTGTTTTGTCTGTGGTGCTACAGAAGAAATGCTTCGTGTACGTAAAGCACATATTGCATTTACCACTGTGCCATACATCTCCAACCTATTATTTTAAATCTT
>PVKN010026412.1:0-13831 GCA_004027915.1 Capromys pilorides | reverse complement strand
ATCTGAAATGCAATGCTTAAAATGACAATTCTAATGTGTAATAGAAACTCTTAAAGTAGTTAGAAACTCCCAACAAAGATTATTTTGAAAGTTGTAAAAAATGGCTTGTGAAGTCTAGAACCAAATTCAAATTTTCATAGTTTTCCACTGAGCAAACAGTAAAAACATGTCTTAAGCCAAACAAATACAAATAAGTTAAGCTATTATTAGTGTCATGACGATTGTTTTCACGTCTCCTCCACAAATACCATCTTTCCATTCATGGCCAAAGCTAACACTTAAAGTTTAGTTTACTGAAGCGACTAAAGGCACTGTTCCAGAAAAATAGTTAATTCCCCAGAGCTTCACTTCCTCCTCAGATTGTAAAGCAGGGGTTTCAAGGGGGAGGTTTATTAGAATCACCTGGGGAACCTTTTCAACCTCTGTGTAGGCCCAGCGTCCTATACCTCTTGCAAAGCATCGTTTTAGCTTGGAGCTTCAATCTGTCCTATATGAAAGGTTCTCTCCATCTATCTAAATCTTACCCCACTGAAGGTTAATAGAGTAGATACAACTGGACACTGAAAACATCAGCTTTATCACAAACTTGTTGGGCAAGTCACTTAACCTTTTTTTGATATTTGAGGTCCCTTCTTCCTGCTTTGAAATTCTATGACTGAATGTCCTGAGAAGCCTTTTGAATTCCTAGCATGTAATGACTTGTCATTCTTTGGATTTCCAACAACCTGTGCAACACTGTCCTATATTGCCCTCTACTTGCTTTTGTATAAAAATGTTTTTCCTTCCCAAACATATTTATTTTATATTATTGTTGTTGTTGTTGTTGTTATTATTATTATTATTATTATTTCTGGTACCAGGGATCATAAGCAGGACCTTGCGCTTGCCAGGCAGGCGCTTTTACCGCTGAGCTATCTCCCTGGCCCCCATATTTAGTTTAAAACACAGTTTAAAAGTTTATTTTGGAGAGCAAGTAGTGCACCTTCTACCTAAATGTCCTAGGTCAACTCCTGAAGTGTCTGAAGATAATCAGTTAGGTATTTATATGATTCACTGAAAGCAGTGATGCCCTTTCTTTTAAAGTCCTAGAACTGTATTGTAATTAATACTGTCTAGTAGAAATATGTGAACCACAAATGTAACTAAATTTTCTAGTAGTTTAAAAAAAGGAGAAAAAAGTGAAACTAATTTAAGGATATTTAGATGAACGTATTTCAACATGTAGTCAATGTAAAAAGCATTGAGATAGTTTACTTTTTTGTGTAATGTTGTAGGCAGCTAAATTAGATAGAAATATTATAGGCAGTCAGAAAGGGCCAGGCCCTCAAGGACCACCTGGAAGACAAGGTGATTTTCCAACTAGAGACAGACACTCCTTCGCCGTGGGCCAGGTCTCAAGACAAGAGTAAACAGAAGCAACTACATACTTCCCTAGGGATGGGCATCAGGGATTGATACTCTAAGTAGGTATCGATCACCTCGAAAGACCCTGGAAAGAGTCACAAGCCCAAGCTCAATAAGTAGTGTTCTTGACCGCTTGCTACGTGACTTGCCTCCTCATTGGATCCTAATTTTAATCAATATTACCTGAGCAATGGTGCTTGTAATCTCATTGGTTGACCATAGTCTTTGTCCCACCTCATAGCCACCTAAGCGAGTTCCCATGTCTCACCTCTATAAAAGTCCCTGTAAGCGACAGCTTCCCAGGGGACAACCACTCAGGACCCCCTTCCTGTCCCTCTCTTGGACAGGAGCTTCCTTTCCCTTAATAAATATGTTCTGCTCATTACCTCCGTTTGTTCCTAAAATTCATTCTTCAGTTTTAGAGAACACGAACTTGTCCCTGTATCATTTGGAAGTTCCCTATTGGAGATCAGTTTTTTTCTTTCTGCATCAATGTCTTTGAAATCTGGTGTGCAGTTTATATATACATCACAGTGCAATTACAAACAGCCACATTCGAATGCTTGGCAGCCATATATTAACGGCCCAGTTGTGCATGATTGACCAGCTTTCCAAATGATTAATATATTTATTTTTTTCTAGTCATAAATATTCAGTCTAGCCAGAGAGGTGCAAGAACGAATCAGGTAAGTGATGCATTCGTAAATCGCTAGCTGTTCTACAGTGTGGCGGGTCCCATGACAGGGATGCAAGGCAGAAGCCCTGACTAGGCAGCTGAGGGGCGCGGGGGTCTGGGTGGGGGAGCCAAAGAAGGTTGCACAGAGGAAGTCACTTTTAACCTGGAACTCAGCGGCCGACAGAGGCCGAACGTGGGAAGACAGAAGTCGCGGGCTGGGCCCGAGAAAGGCTCCGCGGGGCTCCAGCTCAGAAGGCGTAGGGCAGTGGGTGGAGAGGAAGAGGTGACTAGAAGCCGAACAGGGTGGCGATGGACCCGCAGGGCAGAACCCGGAGCTCCACGTGGTGGGAGACGGAAGCCGGAAGGGGGCGCCACCTGCATCTAGTGCTGGCGCGGCCAGACCTCGGAACCCAGGGCGGCCGCGAGGGCGCCTGGCCGTCGGGACGCCTCCACCAGGAGAGCGACTCGCGAGGTAAAACGCACTCCCGACCTGTCCTGGGGCGCGCCGTGGCTGCACCCGCCTCGCACGCCTTCTCGCACCCTGAGCCGAGTCTCGCTCCCCGCCCCCGTCTGAGATCCCACGAAACTTCTCAGCCCGGTGTCCGACGCGAGAAACAGCTCATAAAATAACGCCTAGAGTTTTACTTGTGTGTGTGTTTTTAACAGATGCTTGTGGTTTCTACCAGGTTTCCTGGTAAAACGAGTCTATGGAAACGGTTGCCAGGGCCCGCTTATTGCTGCTCGCGGGAGTCCCTCACCGCTTTGGTAACAATGGAGGGACTGACCAATGCAGCGCCACTTCCGGGGTGGGCCGCACGCGCTCTGTACTGTCGCCTGGTGGTGCCCCTGAACCCGGAAGCAAATGGTCTGGGTTCTTCCCACTCCAAGATGGCAGCGTCTGAAGACCCTTCAGAGCTGCCTCGACTTTCCGAGCTGTTCGAAACCAGCCAACAGCTTCTGGAGGAAATAGAAGTAGCCAGCGAACCCACTGGCGACAAGACAATCCAGGACAAAGTGATCAAGGGACTAGAGCTGCTAGAGAAAGCTGCTGAAATGTTATCACAGCTCGATTTGTTCAGGTATGGGGGAAGGGGTAATAACCGCCGAGAACGAAGGTAATACTGGTTATCAAGGATGGAGCCGCTGTGCTTGGGAGGAGGGAACTTTTAAAACCTTTTCGTATCTACCGGCTACGTTCTTGATACACTGTTTACACTGTCTGTCTCTTGTCCGAGATGGTTGGTGTCCCATAACTCTGCTCCCTAGTGTCGGCTCACTGCATAGACATTGGGTGTGAACACAGCCGCTTAGGTTGAAACTGGCTGCTGTTGCCTTTGTTTGACTCCCTCCCAGCTCTCCTCTCTCCAAGAAAGCAAGGGCAACTGTTTGAATGCTAAACCGGGCTTCACAGCCTCCTTTTTGCTCTTTCCAGCCGAAATGAAGATTTGGAAGAGATTGCTTCCATCGACCTGAAGTATCTGATGGTGCCAGCGTTACAAGGAGCCCTCACCATGAAACAAGTCGACCCCAGCAAGCGTCTAGATCATTTACAGCAGGCTCGAGAACATTTTATAAACTACTTAACTCAGTGCCGTTATTACCATGTGGCAGAGTTTCAGCTGCCCAAAGACAGGAACAACTCAGCTGACAGTAGCACTGCTAGTTCCTCCGTGGCCTATGCCAGCCTCGTTGCTATGGCATCTCAAAGAAAGGCTAAAATAGAGAGGTGGGTCAATAGCTATAAGAGATGCCCAGTGATAGTGCAGTTGGGGAGTGGATGTGTCTTTGTGTGCATGGAAGACAGGATGGCGTACATCTTGGTTCTTACTGAGCATAAGCTCCAGGCAGGGCAAACTTTGGAGTTTTTCAGAAAGCCTCTATCTTTGTTGAGGTGATTGTATCCAACCTGTACTGGAATGTGGTTGCATATGGCAACAATGTAGTTTAGCAAAGTGTCTTGCAACCTTTTCCACCTTGCAACATAGTATACATATGTATCAAATGTCTCTGAAGGGTCCACATCTCAGAAGTGTTGTCCATTTGTGTTCTGGGTTTTATTTGTTTTGGTTTGTCTTTTTGAGACAGGGTCTGGAGATGCAGTTCAGGCTGGCCTTGAGCTCCCTTTGTAGCCCAGGCTGGTATTGAACTCACAGTGATCCTCCTGCCTCCACCTTCTGAGTGATGAAATTACAGGCATGCACCACCATCCCCACCCTTTGTTCTGTTCATTGAATAGCATTGTTCTAACAAGAATACTGAATTAGATGTGAAACATCTTAAATGTGGCACCACTTTTTTATGTGACCTTGAAAAAGTTGCTTATTTTAATCCTAAAAATTTTTAAAAATAATTACACAAAGTGTAATTACTCACAGTGTCTTGGAAATATGCTAACCACTGAAGGTGCAAACTGTTTGAGCATTTGTATGAGTATGAGTGGTCATTGCCTGGGCGGAGTTCATACTATGGTGAGAAAGATGCATATAGAAACAGAATAGCAGTATAAGTTTATATGATAGATGCACAAGGTACTGTGAGCGCACATACCCAAAGGTTTAGGGGTGACAAGGGTCTGTGGAAAGGGTAATTCCTATCAGAAGTTAGGATAAATAGTATTGTCCAGAGGAAAAAGAGAGGAGGGCATTAGCCTGCAGAAGTAATGGCAGTAGTAAAACAACTGGGACATTAACCACTTTCCAGTCCAATTACTTAAATGCAGACTGACCACAAATATCATATTTTTCCTTAATTTTTGTAAGACAGCAGAAAAAATATAAATGATAATTTTATTACTTGTATTCAGTACAAGAATTAACTGGTTAAAAACATACCTGATCAGTATATAAACGGATCTGTGAGTGACCCAGGGTAACCAGTTAAGTGGTTAAGGAAACTGCTGATGTGGAGCTATGTGGGAGTAGAACAGTACTCAGTTAAGTGATGCTTGGACACAGAGAATGTGAAAGAGGAAGAAAGAATGGTGCTGAAGAATATAGGGTTGATACCAAGGTGTGCTTAGAATGTGAGAAAGGATTTTTGCTAAGAGCTTGGGAATATTTTTGAGTCCCAGCTCCATCATTTAATTATCCTATGATCTAAGATAAGTTACTTGCTTTCCCCAGCTCTAAAATTGAGGAAATAATAGCTGCTTCCTCAGAGAATATCTTATGAGAACTAAAAGAAAAATACATGTAAAGCATTCAGCACTGTATCCAATAGAGTAACCAAAGTCAGCGATGGTATATGTTTGTTGCCAAGGGTATAGGTTACAGAATCAGAAACCTGGGTGTGAGTCCCAGCTTATTTATAAACCATTAGACTTTGCAAAAGTTATTTAGCATATCTGAGCCTCAGGTTGCCTCCTATGTGAAATCTAAGTAATAATGGTACATATTTCGTAGGGTTAAGTATGAGATAAACACATAAAACTATAGTATCTAAGCCGGGCATGGTGGTGCACGCCTGTAACCCCAGCACTTGGGAGGCTGAGGCAGGAGGATCGGTGTGAGCTCAAGACCAGCCTGGGCTGTAAAAGTGAGCTCAAGGCCAGCCTGAAGTGCATAGTGAGACCCTGTCTCAAGAAGACAAAAAAAAAAAGCCTATAGTATCTAGGACATAGAATTTTATAAACATTAACTTCTTTTTAAATTGGTCTTTTAGGTTGATTGGGCTTGCTTAGCTTGGTAACTGGAATTCACTGAAAAAAATTTATGTCTTTTATAAACATGGTCACACTTATATTTTAACTTTTACACTGGGCTTAGTTAGGTGACAGGTGGTGACAGTTCATCAGACAATAACAGAGGGATAGAGAGAATATATTTAGGAGAGATGAATCTGCAGAAAACCTGATGAACTAATTGATTATGAGAGGTGAAAGAGAATCAGGAAGGAAGATGTCCATGTTTCTGATTTAGGTGGATAACTGTTCAGTTCACTGATATGGAGAGTACACAAAGAAGAGCATGCTGATCAGGGGCTGGGAAGCATGTGCATTCAACGTTAGCACATATTGAGTTGATCCCTGGAAGACTCCTGCAGGATAGCTATCTGACAGCATGAAGCTCAGAGGTGAAGTTTGATCTGGAGAGCTAAAAATTGGTTGATTTATTCAAATGTTTATTGAGATCTTCTTGTGTAATGGGAACTGTTGAAGATACTAGAGAGCCAGACAAAATTAGCGCAGCCAAAGAGCTTTTATTGTAGTGGAGACAGACAGTAAGCTACCAAATACTAAGGTAAGTTCAGGAGGTAAGAATAATGAAATATGGTTATGGGATAATGATTGACAGTGAGTGATTTTGGGAAATATAAGACAGACTAATGCAAAGTACTATTCAGTATCCTATCTTCTGTAAGAACCTCAGAGCAGTGGCATATAAATAGAATTTTGGATCCAAATAATTATTCAAAAGTGACTATAAACACCATAGAGATAGAACATTTGTGGAGAAAGACAAGGGAATGGTTGTATCTGATTAGAGGAATGAAAAGATTTCTGAATGTAACTACATGTAAGCTAAGTGTGTGTGTGTGTGTGTGTGTGTGGCTAGCTCATCCTGCCCTGGAGGCAGGGCTGGTGCAGCATGTGGTACCTGGGATTGAATTCCAGTCTCTGTGCTTGTGTAAGCTTGCCTAAGCAGGCGCTTTAGTCTGCTGAGCTATCGTGCCATCCCTGAGTCTTAAAGATGGTTAAAAATGGAAATTATAGAATGGAATATTACATAACCATTAAATATTTCAGAACACATAGGGAAATACAATATTGGGCTTAAAAACAAGACTAAAAAGCTATATTTACAGTATTATTACAAATTTATTAGCTAAAATAACTGTTTGAAAGAAAATACACAGGTAACAACATCTATGAGTGCTAAGATTAATGCTTATTCTTGATTTTTAAAATATTTTTGTTTTGCTACTTTTACATTTAGGAAAATCTATAATTTCCATTTTTAACCATCTTTAAGACTCAGGGATGGCACGATAGCTCAGCAGACTAAAGCGCCTGCTTAGGCAAGCTTACACAAGCACAGAGACTGGAATTCAATCCCAGGTACCACATGCTGCACCAGCCCTGCCTCCAGGGCAGGATGAGCTAGCCACACACACACACACACACACACACTTAGCTTACATGTAGTTACATTCAGAAATCTTTTCATTCCTCTAATCAGATACAACCATTCCCTTGTCTTTCTCCACAAATGTTCTATCTCTATGGTGTTTATAGTCACTTTTGAATAATTATTTGGATCCAAAATTCTATTTATATGCCACTGCTCTGAGGTTCTTACAGAAGATAGGATACTGAATAGTACTTTGCATTAGTCTGTCTTATATTTCCCAAAATCACTCACTGTCAATCATTATCCCATAACCATATTTCATTATTCTTACCTCCTGAACTTACCTTAGTATTTGGTAGCTTACTGTCTGTCTCCACTACAATAAAAGCTCTTTGGCTGCGCTAATTTTGTCTGGCTCTCTAGTATCTTCAACAGTTCCCATTACACAAGAAGATCTCAATAAACATTTGAATAGATCAACCAATTTTTAGCTCTCCAGATCAAACTTCACCTCTGAGCTTCATGCTGTCAGATAGCTATCCTGCAGGAGTCTTCCAGGGATCAACTCAATATGTGCTAACGTTGAATGCACATGCTTCCCAGCCCCTGATCAGCATGCTCTTCTTTGTGTACTCTCCATATCAGTGAACTGAACAGTTATCCACCTAAATCAGAAACATGGACATCTTCCTTCCTGATTCTCTTTCACCTCTCATAATCAATTAGTTCATCAGGTTTTCTGCAGATTCATCTCTCCTAAATATATTCTCTCTATCCCTCTGTTATTGTCTGATGAACTGTCACCACCTGTCACCTAACTAAGCCCAGTGTAAAAGTTAAAATATAAGTGTGACCATGTTTATAAAAGACATAAATTTTTTTCAGTGAATTCCAGTTACCAAGCTAAGCAAGCCCAATCAACCTAAAAGACCAATTTAAAAAGAAGTTAATGTTTATAAAATTCTATGTCCTAGATACTATAGGCTTTTTTTTTTTGTCTTCTTGAGACAGGGTCTCACTATGCACTTCAGGCTGGCCTTGAGCTCACTTTTACAGCCCAGGCTGGTCTTGAGCTCACACCGATCCTCCTGCCTCAGCCTCCCAAGTGCTGGGGTTACAGGCGTGCACCACCATGCCCGGCTTAGATACTATAGTTTTATGTGTTTATCTCATACTTAACCCTACGAAATATGTACCATTATTACTTAGATTTCACATAGGAGGCAACCTGAGGCTCAGATATGCTAAATAACTTTTGCAAAGTCTAATGGTTTATAAATAAGCTGGGACTCACACCCAGGTTTCTGATTCTGTAACCTATACCCTTGGCAACAAACATATACCATCGCTGACTTTGGTTACTCTATTGGATACAGTGCTGAATGCTTTACATGTATTTTTCTTTTAGTTCTCATAAGATATTCTCTGAGGAAGCAGCTATTATTTCCTCAATTTTAGAGCTGGGGAAAGCAAGTAACTTATCTTAGATCATAGGATAATTAAATGATGGAGCTGGGACTCAAAAATATTCCCAAGCTCTTAGCAAAAATCCTTTCTCACATTCTAAGCACACCTTGGTATCAACCCTATATTCTTCAGCACCATTCTTTCTTCCTCTTTCACATTCTCTGTGTCCAAGCATCACTTAACTGAGTACTGTTCTACTCCCACATAGCTCCACATCAGCAGTTTCCTTAACCACTTAACTGGTTACCCTGGGTCACTCACAGATCTGTTTATATACTGATCAGGTATGTTTTTAACCAGTTAATTCTTGTACTGAATACAAGTAATAAAATTATCATTTATATTTTTTCTGCTGTCTTACAAAAATTAAGGAAAAATATGATATTTGTGGTCAGTCTGCATTTAAGTAATTGGACTGGAAAGTGGTTAATGTCCCAGTTGTTTTACTACTGCCATTACTTCTGCAGGCTAATGCCCTCCTCTCTTTTTCCTCTGGACAATACTATTTATCCTAACTTCTGATAGGAATTACCCTTTCCACAGACCCTTGTCACCCCTAAACCTTTGGGTATGTGCGCTCACAGTACCTTGTGCATCTATCATATAAACTTATACTGCTATTCTGTTCCTATATGCATCTTTCTCACCATAGTATGAACTCCGCCCAGGCAATGACCACTCATACTCATACAAATGCTCAAACAGTTTGCACCTTCAGTGGTTAGCATATTTCCAAGACACTGTGAGTAATTACACTTTGTGTAATTATTTTTAAAAATTTTTAGGATTAAAATAAGCAACTTTTTCAAGGTCACATAAAAAAGTGGTGCCACATTTAAGATGTTTCACATCTAATTCAGTATTCTTGTTAGAACAATGCTATTCAATGAACAGAACAAAGGGTGGGGATGGTGGTGCATGCCTGTAATTTCATCACTCAGAAGGTGGAGGCAGGAGGATCACTGTGAGTTCAATACCAGCCTGGGCTACAAAGGGAGCTCAAGGCCAGCCTGAACTGCATCTCCAGACCCTGTCTCAAAAAGACAAACCAAAACAAATAAAACCCAGAACACAAATGGACAACACTTCTGAGATGTGGACCCTTCAGAGACATTTGATACATATGTATACTATGTTGCAAGGTGGAAAAGGTTGCAAGACACTTTGCTAAAGTACATTGTTGCCATATGCAACCACATTCCAGTACAGGTTGGATACAATCACCTCAACAAAGATAGAGGCTTTCTGAAAAACTCCAAAGTTTGCTCTGCCTGGAGCTTATGCTCAGTAAGAACCAAGATGTACGCCATCCTGTCTTCCATGCACACAAAGACACATCCACTCCCCAACTGCACTATCACTGGGCATCTCTCGCATTATAGCTATTGACCCACCTCTCTATTTTAGCCTTTCTTTGAGATGCCATAGCAACGAGGCTGGCATAGGCCACGGAGGAACTAGCAGTGCTACTGTCAGCTGAGTTGTTCCTGTCTTTGGGCAGCTGAAACTCTGCCACATGGTAATAACGGCACTGAGTTAAGTAGTTTATAAAATGTTCTCGAGCCTGCTGTAAATGATCTAGACGCTTGCTGGGGTCGACTTGTTTCATGGTGAGGGCTCCTTGTAACGCTGGCACCATCAGATACTTCAGGTCGATGGAAGCAATCTCTTCCAAATCTTCATTTCGGCTGGAAAGAGCAAAAAGGAGGCTGTGAAGCCCGGTTTAGCATTCAAACAGTTGCCCTTGCTTTCTTGGAGAGAGGAGAGCTGGGAGGGAGTCAAACAAAGGCAACAGCAGCCAGTTTCAACCTAAGCGGCTGTGTTCACACCCAATGTCTATGCAGTGAGCCGACACTAGGGAGCAGAGTTATGGGACACCAACCATCTCGGACAAGAGACAGACAGTGTAAACAGTGTATCAAGAACGTAGCCGGTAGATACGAAAAGGTTTTAAAAGTTCCCTCCTCCCAAGCACAGCGGCTCCATCCTTGATAACCAGTATTACCTTCGTTCTCGGCGGTTATTACCCCTTCCCCCATACCTGAACAAATCGAGCTGTGATAACATTTCAGCAGCTTTCTCTAGCAGCTCTAGTCCCTTGATCACTTTGTCCTGGATTGTCTTGTCGCCAGTGGGTTCGCTGGCTACTTCTATTTCCTCCAGAAGCTGTTGGCTGGTTTCGAACAGCTCGGAAAGTCGAGGCAGCTCTGAAGGGTCTTCAGACGCTGCCATCTTGGAGTGGGAAGAACCCAGACCATTTGCTTCCGGGTTCAGGGGCACCACCAGGCGACAGTACAGAGCGCGTGCGGCCCACCCCGGAAGTGGCGCTGCATTGGTCAGTCCCTCCATTGTTACCAAAGCGGTGAGGGACTCCCGCGAGCAGCAATAAGCGGGCCCTGGCAACCGTTTCCATAGACTCGTTTTACCAGGAAACCTGGTAGAAACCACAAGCATCTGTTAAAAACACACACACAAGTAAAACTCTAGGCGTTATTTTATGAGCTGTTTCTCGCGTCGGACACCGGGCTGAGAAGTTTCGTGGGATCTCAGACGGGGGCGGGGAGCGAGACTCGGCTCAGGGTGCGAGAAGGCGTGCGAGGCGGGTGCAGCCACGGCGCGCCCCAGGACAGGTCGGGAGTGCGTTTTACCTCGCGAGTCGCTCTCCTGGTGGAGGCGTCCCGACGGCCAGGCGCCCTCGCGGCCGCCCTGGGTTCCGAGGTCTGGCCGCGCCAGCACTAGATGCAGGTGGCGCCCCCTTCCGGCTTCCGTCTCCCACCACGTGGAGCTCCGGGTTCTGCCCTGCGGGTCCATCGCCACCCTGTTCGGCTTCTAGTCACCTCTTCCTCTCCACCCACTGCCCTACGCCTTCTGAGCTGGAGCCCCGCGGAGCCTTTCTCGGGCCCAGCCCGCGACTTCTGTCTTCCCACGTTCGGCCTCTGTCGGCCGCTGAGTTCCAGGTTAAAAGTGACTTCCTCTGTGCAACCTTCTTTGGCTCCCCCACCCAGACCCCCGCGCCCCTCAGCTGCCTAGTCAGGGCTTCTGCCTTGCATCCCTGTCATGGGACCCGCCACACTGTAGAACAGCTAGCGATTTACGAATGCATCACTTACCTGATTCGTTCTTGCACCTCTCTGGCTAGACTGAATATTTATGACTAGAAAAAAATAAATATATTAATCATTTGGAAAGCTGGTCAATCATGCACAACTGGGCCGTTAATATATGGCTGCCAAGCATTCGAATGTGGCTGTTTGTAATTGCACTGTGATGTATATATAAACTGCACACCAGATTTCAAAGACATTGATGCAGAAAGAAAAAAACTGATCTCCAATAGGGAACTTCCAAATGATACAGGGACAAGTTCGTGTTCTCTAAAACTGAAGAATGAATTTTAGGAACAAACGGAGGTAATGAGCAGAACATATTTATTAAGGGAAAGGAAGCTCCTGTCCAAGAGAGGGACAGGAAGGGGGTCCTGAGTGGTTGTCCCCTGGGAAGCTGTCGCTTACAGGGACTTTTATAGAGGTGAGACATGGGAACTCGCTTAGGTGGCTATGAGGTGGGACAAAGACTATGGTCAACCAATGAGATTACAAGCACCATTGCTCAGGTAATATTGATTAAAATTAGGATCCAATGAGGAGGCAAGTCACGTAGCAAGCGGTCAAGAACACTACTTATTGAGCTTGGGCTTGTGACTCTTTCCAGGGTCTTTCGAGGTGATCGATACCTACTTAGAGTATCAATCCCTGATGCCCATCCCTAGGGAAGTATGTAGTTGCTTCTGTTTACTCTTGTCTTGAGACCTGGCCCACGGCGAAGGAGTGTCTGTCTCTAGTTGGAAAGTCACCTTGTCTTCCAGGTGGTCCTTGAGGGCCTGGCCCTTTCTGACTGCCTATAATATTTCTATCTAATTTAGCTGCCTACAACATTACACAAAAAAGTAAACTATCTCAATGCTTTTTACATTGACTACATTTTGAAATACGTTCATCTAAATATCCTTAAATTAGTTTCACTTTTTTCTCCTTTTTTTAAACTACTAGAAAATTTAGTTACATTTGTGGTTCACATATTTCTACTAGACAGTATTAATTACAATACAGTTCTAGGACTTTAAAAGAAAGGGCATCACTGCTTTCAGTGAATCATATAAATACCTAACTGATTATCTTCAGACACTTCAGGAGTTGACCTAGGACATTTAGGTAGAAGGTGCACTACTTGCTCTCCAAAATAAACTTTTAAACTGTGTTTTAAACTAAATATGGGGGCCAGGGAGATAGCTCAGCGGTAAAAGCGCCTGCCTGTCAAGCGCAAGGTCCTGCTTATGATCCCTGGTACCAGAAATAATAATAATAATAATAATAATAATAATAATAACAACAACAACAACAACAACAATAATATAAAATAAATATGTTTGGGAAGGAAAAACATTTTTATACAAAAGCAAGTAGAGGGCAATATAGGACAGTGTTGCACAGGTTGTTGGAAATCCAAAGAATGACAAGTCATTACATGCTAGGAATTCAAAAGGCTTCTCAGGACATTCAGTCATAGAATTTCAAAGCAGGAAGAAGGGACCTCAAATATCAAAAAAAGGTTAAGTGACTTGCCCAACAAGTTTGTGATAAAGCTGATGTTTTCAGTGTCCAGTTGTATCTACTCTATTAACCTTCAGTGGGGTAAGATTTAGATAGATGGAGAGAACCTTTCATATAGGACAGATTGAAGCTCCAAGCTAAAACGATGCTTTGCAAGAGGTATAGGACGCTGGGCCTACACAGAGGTTGAAAAGGTTCCCCAGGTGATTCTAATAAACCTCCCCCTTGAAACCCCTGCTTTACAATCTGAGGAGGAAGTGAAGCTCTGGGGAATTAACTATTTTTCTGGAACAGTGCCTTTAGTCGCTTCAGTAAACTAAACTTTAAGTGTTAGCTTTGGCCATGAATGGAAAGATGGTATTTGTGGAGGAGACGTGAAAACAATCGTCATGACACTAATAATAGCTTAACTTATTTGTATTTGTTTGGCTTAAGACATGTTTTTACTGTTTGCTCAGTGGAAAACTATGAAAATTTGAATTTGGTTCTAGACTTCACAAGCCATTTTTTACAACTTTCAAAATAATCTTTGTTGGGAGTTTCTAACTACTTTAAGAGTTTCTATTACACATTAGAATTGTCATTTTAAGCATTGCATTTCAGAT
>PVKN010026411.1:0-13829 GCA_004027915.1 Capromys pilorides | reverse complement strand
GTAATAAAAAACACAAAGTATATACCATAGCATGCTTACATTTGTTTAAGCAGTGGAATTTTATAGTTTTCTTTAAATTTAACGTATTTTCTAATATATAACATATAATATATGACATTAAATATGCAACATATATTTAAAATGTATTATATACAAATTATATGTTATATATATATATATATATATATATATATATATATATATATTTCTTATAATCAGTTATGAAAGTATGTTGTAATTTTCTTGGTCCTAAAGCATCATCCCTTTCTCCATAGGTTAGTATTTTAACAACTGGAACATATTTTAATGTAACGTTTCCTTTTTGACTTCCAAATGCTATTATTAACTCAATAGTGTCTACTAAATGAGGAAATATAATATTTATAGTGAAGTAAATTGGCAAAAATAGAGCAGTCTTACTGCCTTGGGCTATGTCAGAGCTGGTGGGTTTGATGACCCGGTTTGCATCTTCATGAAGAGCTCCAAACCAGTCTTTCAGCCGGGAAGCGAGGTTCCTCAACTCCTTGTCTGTGCAGGCTGGAGAAAACCAAACAGAACACGGTGAGTCCCTGTGCTTCGTGCAAAGCCATTCAAAGCAAGCTTCCCTGGACAACTACGACATCATTTCACCCTCCTCACATAAAGTGCCCTAGAGGATGCTGCCGTCTGAAGAACAGGGTCGGACAGAAAAAAGTCTAAATTTCTGGGGTGAGAAGTGTGTCTGATACAGGACTTTGGACTGCCCCCCAGCTGTTAAAGCAAGCTGCGCTGGTCCCACAGTTGTAAGGTATCCTTCATAGATGGACACAGATCCCTTTTCTTAATCCCAAACAGTTTGCTGCTGCAGCTTTGCTAGGAAAAATGACATTTTCCCCCATACTCTTGCCAAGAGATTGCCCATGGATAGCTAATGCTGTTATGGAGAGACTGTTCAGGACACTAAAAGATCCCAGGAACAGCAGGCTCCCAGTGTTGTTTTTGATGAGTATTTGGATTTCTGGATTTGGCCTATTGGCCAGGCTTCCTATGGACTTATTCTGGTTTTCCACCATTAATAGAGGAATGCTTCTCTATGGGAGCCCTTTTCGTCTCAGCCCATCAATTGCTATCTGTTTCATTTCATAGGGTATTGGTAGAATAGTTGAGGCAGATGGACATGCTGGAGGACAAAAAGAGATTCAGTTTCATAGGTGAGCAGGCACGTGGAGGGGGGGAATGAACAATCTGGAAGTCTTCTTGGAGGCTAGATAAGACTTGTGAGGAGAAATCCCAAAGTAGTGAAAAGGAGGCGGAAAAAAGGAGCTGACTTCCCAGGCAATGGAATGCTATTAAGACACAGAAAACCCAGCAATGTTGTTTGTGGCCCTTACCAAGTAGAAAGAGAAGAGACAAAAATCTCAAAGAATAGTACATGCATGAGAAAATTAATCATGCAAGTATTTCTTTTCCCCAAATTTGAAAGCTACAGCAACAAATGGCTAAGAAGCTGAGCAATACGTGCTACGGCACAGAGCACAGTGACACAGGAGGACACCAGGGTAATGATGGAGCAGTAGAAGTAGATAGGCTCCTACACAAACTCCACACAGCACAGGCCCTGTCTAAACTGGAGACAGTGAGTCCTATCTGCTGGCCTTTCAGGGTCCAGGGTCGTGCTCTCTAAAAGAAAAGGCTACAACACAGACCCTCTCCTTGATTATATTATCACTTCTGCATGTCCATCAAGCCCATCCTTCTTCAGCCTGGTGCTCAGCAGAAGGCCCAGTTTCCTAGACCTCAGGCAGGAGGGATCACTCCCATCCTCTGACCTACTGGAGAGCTCGGGCCCACTTTGAGCTGTGCAGCCTGAGTGCTGTCATTGTAACTGCTGCCTTCATTTCAGGGAGGATTCAGACTTTTCTTTTTTTTTTTTTAAAAGAGAGAGAGAGAGAGAGAGAGAGAGAGAGAGAGAGAGAGAGAGAACAAACATTAAGAATGATACAGAATTTCAAAACAAGATGATAAAATCCATACTTTAAACTACCAAACTGAGTGAATGTAGATGTCCAGAATTTATATGGGATTTGTTAATGACCTCAAGACCCTGCATTGCTTGTAACAACTAGGATACAACTGTATATTTAAACACTGAGAAATGGCACTGAGAAATGTTTTGAGTGGCAGCAGATCAAAAAGGTATTGAGTTCCACTGCTTGAAATGTCCCCCCGCCCCATACCAGGGATTGAACTCAGGACCTTGCACTTTCCAGGCAAGCACTTATACTACCGAGCTACCACCTTGCTCCCCCTACCCCTACTGCTTGAAATGAATCCGAGCTTTGCCACCCACTGGCTAGGTAACCTCAGAGCAGTCACTTAATCCCTTGGCCCCTCAACTTTCCCACCGCAAACTTGGGATAAGAGCATCACTCAGTGGCTATAAATTAATGTGTGTAAAGTTCTTAACAAAGTACATGACATACATAAGGGCCAGGGAGATAGTTCAGTAGAATGAGCACTTGCGTGGAAAGCGCAAAGTCCCGAGTTCAATCCTTGGTATACACACATACACACACACACACACACACACACACACACACACACACACACAAAAGTACATGGCATACAGTAATTGCTCAGGGATGTAGTAGCTTTTTTTGAAAATTACTTTTTTTAATTGAAGATTTATGAGTAATTTTACAGAAAATATCACAGCATTTAGAAAATCAGTACCCAAACTACCTTGGCTTTGTCTACCTAAGTAAAAGGTAAAGATGGATACTTACCTTATCCAATAAACCGCCATTAGACAAATACAAATTGGTTATATTTAATTCCTCAGTTCAGGTCCCATAAAGCATGCTGAATAGTCACAACTGGCCTGCTACTTCCACATTAGAAAGCACAGATCCAGAATATTCCCACCTCAGCATAATGCTGTCCAGCATGCTGTTGTGTGAAGAGGATTTATGGCTTCATGGAGGTTCACCATTGTATCCTGATATTCAGATCTGTGTCCCTCTTTCCCTCCAGCATTTTAAGATGGCTGACAGTGGATAAAATAAAGTTCCTCTCAGTCTGGATCCATTAGCTTGTGCTAAGCTAAGCTTACACATCAGAAGGAAAGCAGCTGTTGCTAAAGTCAGGGATTCACGCTATCACCTTGATAGCAAGTCTTAACCCAGGAATAACCACGTTAACACACTTGTCCCAAGTCTCAGGCTCAAGGGGATCAAGTCTGCACTGTTCTGACACTGTACCAATTTAAACAAGAAAGCACATGGCATAACATTCTGAGGGGACTAGCATGTGGACTCTATAATGAAATTCACATTTGAAAGTGAAAAATTAATAACATCTACTTGTTTATTGCTATGCGCGCCATCTATTCTAAATAGTTTCTGAACAGAGAAAATTGCCAAGCCAAGTTGCAAAGTTAGTCACAGTTTGCAAGATGAAGTAGTCAGTCATGTTTAGCTAAACCCAGACAGATGTTCAGGTGATCTGTGTCATCGCAAGATCGCTGCCTTTCCCACAGGCTTCTCAAAGCACATAGCTATTGGCAACTGATGGAATCAGGCACTGGTATCTTGAAAGAGTGAATTGGTCACTCTGAGACAACTCCACATGCAGGGGGCCACTGATATTGGTAGAAGGAAAGAGATCAGAAAGCCGAAATGGAGAAAGGAGGTGCTCTGTTATGGGCCCTATTCACTCACAGTGTCCTCATCTAAGGGGTCCTTGGGAGAAAAAAGTGTGGCACTGCTAGCCTGGAAATGGATATATTCCAGGGGAAAAAGAATCAAGATAACGGCCTGCAGAAAGCTATTTGTTCAGATTTGACACCACAGCTCACAAGGTGCCTATGGGGGAAAATGCTCATATGTATTAGTCACAACCTAGACAAAGGAACTAACCTTGGATTCATATTTTCAGAAAAGAGGGACCTAAAAGATACTGCCATCATACTTTGCTCCTTCCCAGGGAAAATTAATATGGGGAAGGAAACTGTAAAACCATATCCCTCTGCCAGTCCTCCACTCTGCCCCAAGATGGGCCAATCCCTGTCATTTCTAGAGAGCGTTCCTGCCGGCTTCACCGTCTCTCTCGGTGAGAGAAACAGGTGTTCAGGCCACCAGTGTGAGACTCTTCAAGGAAAGAAGGTGTTGTCATGGTTAGCATTTGGATAAATTATGAAGACTAACACCTGATCCACTGTCCCACCACATCACTTTGCTGGGCAGCTGAGAACCAGTTAGCCTTCAGGGTCTCCCATGTTCAATTTTGTTTCCTCCTGGCCTCCACCTGAGTTTCAACTGCTCTTAGTGCTCTCCTTCCAATGGTCTTTGCTCAGCACCCTCTGTTTCAATGATATTTCTCCTTTTGCCTTCCTGTTTCTGTAGGTCAATGGATATCTTTTTTACATGGTGTTAGTTTGCTCCAACTTAGCTAGTAGTAACTTGTGGGCATCTGTGAAAACCCCTGCCCCAACCCTGCCTTCTCCAGGAGTCAGGAGATGGTATCACCATACCTTCATAACCACAGAGTGGAAATTATCCTGGTCTTCTCCATTTCTCTGTGTACTGTAAAATGTTTGCTGCTTCTTTGGTATCCCTTCCTCTTTATTTCAGCCCATTACTTTTCATACTTCCCACCAAGACAGCTGAAACAGGTTCCCAACTGGTCTGCAGTTCTGAGCCACACATTTCTTGTTTCACCTAGCAGCCAAAGTGATCTCTGAAAAATGGACATCTGATACAGTCATCTGCCTGGATGAGTTAATGTGTAGGTTAAGGCTAAAGTCTCGAATATGAACTAAGGGGCCCACAGGATCCCTCAGTGCAGAACCTGATGCCTTGTTTGATTCTTTCCTCTTTGTTCTCCATGCTCCATCCTTACTCCTCTTCTCATTTTTCCACCTGGACACATATCTGGGCCTCAGTGTTGCCCAAGTTTCTCTCATTTCAGTTTAAAGTGACTTCCTCTTAGAGGACTTCCTAACACTCAAACTAGTGAGGTTTCCTTGGATGTGATCCTGGTGCCTTGCTGTTCGGCTGGCCTGCATCTCACCTGTGAGGTCTCATTATTGCTGTGCCCCCCACGTCATAGTGACATGAACCTGCATTTGAATTGTATGCAGCTGGTCACCAGCATGAAGAATGTGCTCAGTGCACTTTCCCTCTTGTAAAGTGCAATTTTTCCATTTGAAAATGGTAATACTAAAGCTTCGCTCATGGCAACATGGCATGGAAGAAGAGAGACAACATCAGTAAAATGTAGCTCACAGTTACTGGTATATAACAGAGATTCATTAAATTTGTATTCTCTTTCCCATTTCCCAACTGTCTGCCTAATGTGTTAGAATTTTATTGTTATGCTTTATTTTTAAGCCCAAGAAGATGCTGGTGTTATAAGGAATAATATCTCCATTTATTTTATAGGTGGCTCAGTAGACATCTGTAAGATTGAGCTTCCAATTCCTGTCTTTCTCCCAGTGGATAAGCTCCACAATGTCAGTGGAGCGGATTCCATCCTCATCTGTATTACCTGAGCACTTATCCCCTGGAAGAGTTGTTCAAAATATATTTACAGAAAAGAAACATGAATAAAAGAATACATAGGTTATAAAATCAAGTCAATGTTATTATGTGGTGGTGGTAGGATTTGAATCCACCTTTGCAGAACTGTCCCTGTGTGCAGACCCAGCCCGTTGGGTGGATGGACTGGAACTGTTGACAGTTGGCATTAGGATATACACTTGGTATGCTTGGACTATGTTCTTGGTTGAAAGAGTCAAAAGTCAGATGCTCCCCTGTAAAGAAAGCTCTGCCAAAAGCACAAAAAGGTAGCTGGTTAAACAATGCAGGATGGAAATGAGACTTGCCCTTTTAGCTCAGGTGTGAGAACAATGAGCTTCTAGGAACTGTGGAACAGCCTGCAGCATGTCACATGTGCATCCACAGGGGCTTTGTTAGAGAAATGCACAGTGCCACTGCACATTACTCTCCAATGTAAGGAAAGACAGGCCCCCCACCCCCACCCAAAAGCACAGCATGCCAGCAGAAAAGGCCCAGGTAATTTGGTGCTCTCCCAGTAGCTTTCTCCTGTCTATTTGGAAAATATGACCAAAACATAAGAAACAAGTATAAATAGGCACATGCAGTCTCTGTGGAAGGTATATAGCCCTGGAGAGCAAATGTGATGGCTTTTTTCCACCTGGGAACTTGTCCACTGCCAGAGGCTTAGAGCTCTAAATGGCTAATAGGGTGGATTTGAATGTAGACAACACTCAAGTAAATCTTGAAGTGCAGCATGGGAAACTCAGCTGGTGGAAGGGGAAAGCTGTCTAGGGCTTTTGCATCCCTGTAAGGTGTGTGGAGGGCCTTATAAAGAAGGAAGGAGAGCACTGCTCTGGTAGACTCTCCAGGTAGCAGCCACATTGTTTCAGACTTGAATACAATCACTACCCTGGACCTGCCTGCCCCTGGGTGCCTCTACCCCATCTGCGCTGGCCCTTTCATCCTCCATAGACAAAGCCAAGGCTGGTCAACAAGTTTCAGGGTAAGTGAGCTAGGAACTAGGGCATCCAAGCTTTTTTAAACAAGTGCTTCGAAAGCTGTAGCTCATGTCCCAAGCTGGTGTCAGCTTCAGTGATGACCTGGGAGCTGAATGATACTCTGAAAAGCCATTGTGGGGGCTAGGTTTTAAAAGGGAAGACAAGGAAATAAGCATAGATATAGAACAAGCTCACTGGGGAGGTGATAAAAAAAAAATAGAACTGGGAATACAATAGAGATCCTTCACCCAGGGCTAGAGTCTTAACCTTGCTAGGGGGAGAGACGTAGCAGTTCTCATGCTACAGTGAACATAATTGGGGATGTCTGAAAATGGCAAATCTGACACACAAGCATCATAGAATAGCTGTAAACCTCTGCTTGGAAAGCAATTACTGGTCTGCTCTCAAATACATGAACTCTTTCAGCTAAAGAGCTCAAAGGGGGGAAAAAAATACCCCACCCATCACACAGACCTACCTGCTTCTTCCATCCCAGCCTCACTCATGCTTAGCTCAGGGCTCTGGCAGAAGTTAATATGAAAACAATCAGAATTTAATTTAAACTTTAGTGCCTCTGAAGGTAATTAAAGAGTTGGGCCTGACTCAAGTTCTCTCTGGGAGCAAGCTGGGAGGCCTCTTAGCAATGGAGCCCTGGTGCTAGCCGTTTCTCACTAATCTCTTTCAGCCCTCCTAGGTGCTGTTGTGGGTAATTACTTAATCAGAGCAGCTCTGGATCAATGCACTCAGAGTATTTGCAATTAGCAGCTCCTGTAAAAGGTTCAACTGAGCCTTCTTTAGAGTGGAGATTAGACTCTGGGTAACACTTCCCACACCCTGTACTGTAGCAAGGCAGGGGTGCCACCCTGGACTTCCCAGGCCACACTCTTCACTACACCATCCGATGATGCTTCTGCTCCCCTAAGGAAATCTAGCATCGTCCTTCCTGACAATGACCAAATCCCTCTTGTTGTTGAATATCTGTCTCACAGCAGGTGCCAAGTGCTGGAACAACTGAGGAGGGAACACCACACACCATGAAAGTTTGAAAGAGCGGAAGCTTGAAAGGTCCCATAGGGATAGGGGCTGTAATAAGCTGGAATCAAATAAGCGAGAGTTGATGCTGATCAGCACAGTTTTAGGAGCAATAACAAGAGTTATTCTGCTGCCAGAGGATTCTGCGGAGGAAGAGAGAGTAAGCAAGTTCTATAGTCAGATGAGGTTGAGCACATATTCCAGCCCTGCTATCTCAGCTGACACTGGATAAGTTATTTCTAATCTTCAGTTTTTTTCACCTGCATAATGATGACAATAGAACCAGTGAATGGGATCATAGGAGGATTAAATAAGACTGTATTTAAGGGTTTAGTTCCAGACCTACTACAGAGTCCACACTCAGTAGATGCTGCCATGATCTTACATGTGTTTATGGATGTAGGATGGCACAGTGATCCACCACATGTGAAAGTTTGGGAATCAAGATCCTGCATAATGTATTTGTACATGGGAGCCATCCAGGAAGGTCAGATTGCTGTGCTTCACAGCTGCTCATTGACCTTTCCCAAGCCACACAAATGGTGAGTGGTGAGATTGAGACTCATACCCAGGTCTTTCATTTCATAGTTCACTCACCTCTACCCATAGCACAACTCAGGCACCCAAAGATGCCTACATCTACCAGCTCTTCCATGCAATGCCTACCAGAGTGCAGGAGGCCCCAAGGAAATGCTCTTACCCTGGAGTCTTGGTGAGCTGGAGGACATCACCTTCAGGTTTCTGGGTCCTTCAGGGCCCACTTGTGGAGCTAAGGGGAGATCTTTGTAGCTGAGATCCCCAGAGTAAAGTATACGTGTGTGTAAGACATCATCACTGCTAATGCCAGACAGTATGGAGCACAGCAGAGTGCAAGAGCAGCCCATGTCTTTATTGGATGATCTTTTCTATAATAATTTAATTTTGAAATAATTCTGTTTTACAAATCATTTTTTATAAAAAAACAGATAAACAAAATTTCATAACAAAATAATGGGAGAATAACAATAGCTAATATATTACAAGCTATTATCTTTAAAGTCACATCTTGGGATATGAGATATGGATATAAAACTTTCTCCAATCAATATTAACACAAATCTTTTTTTTTTTTTTTTGAGGGACCAAGGTTTGAACTCATGACCTTGCACTTGCCAGGTAGGCTCTTGTGCCATGAAGCTATCTCCCTGGCCCCAAATATTCTTTTCTAGTAAACTAAGAAACACTAATGGTGTCACTGTCTTGCATTTGTTCCTTTTCCTTATGCACCTTTCCCTTTCACCTATCCTAGTTCCTGTTGCCTTCTGAACAACTTCTTCTCATTTTACTATCATATATTTCAGAACTTATTTACTCTTTCATTTCCTCATACCAAGGAGACAATGTGATGTTTAAATATGTGAATCTGATTTATTTCTGTTATGACTATGGTCTCAAGTTGCATCCACTTATCTATAGAAGTCTCAGATTTGTCCCTTTTATGTCTGAGTAGTACTCCATTAAATAAAAATTAAAACAACACTGCAATTCCCCAGAAAGAATAACTATCATTAAGAAATCAAGCAATAACAAATACTGGCGGGACTGTGGGATATAAGGAAACCTTCTCTACTGTTGGTAATGGAAATTAGTGCAGAGATTCCTCAAAACTAGGATTAGAGGTCCCTTATTTTTCCCTTCTGGGTATCTTCCCAGAAGAACTAAAAGCATCATGCCACAGCAATAGATGTGCACCCATATTTGTAGCAGCACAATTTGTAATAGCTAAATCTTGGGAAGAACCCAAGTGCCCAACAACAAAGGAATGGATATTGCATAATTCTTATATTGGTTGCTATCTCATCTTCACATTTTTAGATGCTGGACTCATTGACACATGTGTGTGTATTCACTGTGAAGTCATGGTTATGTAATTACATTAATCCACACACTTGTGCCAGACAAGTAGAGCCACATCTCTGTGTGTTCTCCCATGACTTTGATTATGAAGCAGTCTGTGTGGTTCCACACAGTGTGAATATCAGCTATCACTACACAAGTTGTTGCTGCTTTTCAGCCAAGTCAGGGCTCTTCTCTGAGCCTCTGTTTTTGCATATGTAAAACAGGGAAGATGACACTACAGTACAGGTATTAACATTGCAAGCTGTGGTGAAGATTGAAAAAACAACAGGTGACCACTATTGTCTTCCATTCCAAAGACCTTCAGAAGCTGGAAGCACTTATTCTTGAGATGCTAATACAGGGCAAGATCCCAGACATAAGCAATCAGAATAACAGAAAATATAATCAGGGCTCACAAACATATCTGGGTGAATCTCATTTCTAACAGAACATCTTACAGGTTTGATCCAGGTTGAACCTTCTCAAATTCTGCAAATCCAGTTTTCAGTTTTTAGTGCCTAAAACATCAATATATATATGCACATTCTCTAATCTGTAGAAAAGATAGGATTTTTTTGTAAAAACAGGCACAAGCAAAGGAATTAGGGCCCCATTATTCAGGAGCTTGCTAATAAAATCCTCTTTAAAAGCAGTCCTTGAAAGAGCTTAAAATACTAACATTAGACAGGGAAGATGAGTTAAACTAATTAGTGGTACAACCTACAAGCAAAGATGGATAAATTTCCCTATTAAAGCTATTAAGACTATTTTTGGTAACCTGATTTGAGGAGACTTTAATGTTTCCCTTGATCCTAATGATAATCCTTCATCTGGAAAAATAAATAGGTTCGGAACTGCACAACATTTGTACTGTGCATGAATGGAATAACACTTATTTTCTTCTCTGAATAATCTAGAGGAGGAAGTTTAGATAGGTGAAATAAGCCTTTAAAGTTTCTGATAAAATCCATAGCCTTCTTCACACTCCAGGGCAAAAACATTATTGAATATGCAAAATATTGGTTAGCAATGCCAATTCTGGTTTAAATTGCATTTTCTAGTGAGCAGGTCAGCATTTCCCTATTTGAGACCTGGAATAGTTCAGCAATGATTGTAGAAAACAGAATTATAATCAGCAGTTACATTGAAGGATTTCACAGCCAACTGGATTTCTTAAGCCCTCAAGTAGTAAAAACTAAGCTAGAGAAATGACACCTGTCATTCTCACCTAAAGCACTAGCAGGAACCCCAAGACAATGTGAACAGGCTCTGCCTTACACTACCAAGAGAGCCAGACAATGCATAGACCTTGAAAAGAGCTGGGTGTTGATGACAGATTGCTGGTTGAGTTGCAGAAAGCCAGAGCCTGAAAATCACCAGACCTTTTGCTAATTTGCTCAAGTGGCCAATGACAGTTTTGAGAATGCTTCCAGGAGGTGCCAGAACTTCCACTGAGACTTGGGTACAGGGAGGTCCTGAAAGGAAGACAGCATTCTAGGCAAATCTTAGAAACAATGAGGAAGATATTTTGAATGAAATGACTGATTTTCAATGCTGGTTTATACTGAGGACTAGTTCTCAAATTATACACAGCAAATTTAGCATGATTAAGTACATCTAAATCATGAATTATATAAAAATGTATAAATGTACATATTTATCTTCTACATATTTAAAGATATTCTCCTGTACTACACATTACATATGCACACATACATTCAACAGATGACTGCTGACACAGCACTGATCAAAGACCTAAGTCTTCATTTGTAAGTGGTGTTAATGACAGACTACATGTGTTTAGGGTACACATAGGTTGAATCTCTATTTTTCAAGAACAATTTGCATGAAATTTAACCTGCTCAAACTCAACATTCAGATTAAGGTATTATTGTTCAATATAGTTTCTGTTTCTATGTTTTTCCCTGCCTAAAGTAACAATACTTGCATGTATACACTTACCCTTAAACAAAAGATATGCCTAGATTGGTAACTAATGAAACAGAAGAGCACAGGGATTGGTGGCAAACTTTGTATGACAAATTTGAGACCTGAGATCAGATCCTGACAGCAATAGGAAGCCTGGGAAGTATCTGTAATTTGTAAATGAATCTCTTACTTGGTTAATCAGGAGAATGCTGGACACCTTTATACACAGATTAGGTGTGTAGCCTGTAGCAGACATGGGCCAATGACAGAGAACCATGAACTGCTCTAGGTTCTCCTGGCTCTCCTCCTTGTTATGGTGTTACAGTTTATATCTAGAGGCCACACAGAAGCCTCATCCTCATAGATGTGGCTCTCGGAGGTTACGGGGTCAGGGGGCAGGATACCTATGAGTATATTCGTATACTGATGACTGTATAGCTTAATGTGATGCTGGGAGGTAACCAGAAAGAAACTAAGACACTTGATCCAGAGTGGATGTGACATGGACATACAGGCTGGTTGGAGGGATGGCCACTTTCACCCTTCTGTGACAACGGTCATATAGCATTTAAGTCTAGGGGAAGAAAATGGAGGCTCAAATTGAAATTGAGATCCAAGAAGAAAGGTCGTACAGAAGAGGCCAGAGCAGTATGCAGTTTGGGGCCTTGAATTTCATAAGCTGATAGACAAACTGGTAGAAGAATTGCCTGGAATGCTAAAGGGTGTCTTAAGCTACTGTGACTATCGTCAGGCTGCGTGTTTCATTCATTAATCCTTACATCCTTCAGGTCACATAAGCTAGTTTCTCAGCCTCCTTAGGAAATAGATGAGGACAGCGACTTAGTAGGACCTGCTCAAGGTATGTCTTTTGGAATCAAAGAAGAAATGAAATATTAACTATCATTATTTCTCTTTCTTATAAAACTGCTATTTTCAATCAAAATTTCTTGTCTAGAAATACAATATTTAAAAAGATAGCAGATCTTCCCCTCTTAAATAATCAATGATATAAATAGGAAAAACACTCACATGATTTAATTTCACTAAAATTAGAAGGAAAGAAGAATCTTCAGGCTTGAATGGTATAATGTAAACTTCCCTGGTAGAGTATAAAGTCAAAGGGCCAGGTGGGTCAAGAAAAAAGCAAACAAACTAAAAACAGCATAAACATGTTTCCCAGAGGCAAAGACCTCACCCTGAAGTGACAGACCAAAAGTTTCTACTATAAAAGAACTGAAGGATCAAGAGGAAGGAAGGTTCAGAAACTATGTAAGAAGAAAAAAGCACTAAGGAAAAGTATGAAACAGCCCAGGGGCAGCAGTTCTCAGCAAAGGCCTAGGAAATTGTTTCTTTGTGTAGGCAAGAGGCTCATTGCTAAATGTAGTTCCGGTGTAGCAGGAGACTTGGAGGAGGATTGAGTACAGCTGAGGAAGGAAACCGTCTTGGGTCTGATCTGTTTCAGAGAAATAGAGATGATAGGATCATGGAGAAGACTCATTAGGAAGGAGACACCTGTCACTGCTGATCAGTGAAGCTGGGTGCCTTTGGATGCCAAGTCTACAGGTAGCCTGGCTCCTCCCCTCCCATCCACAGAACTCTTTGTGATGGGTAGATCAACACAAACTAACTTATGCTAATAATAGTTTGTTTTTAAGAAGCTGGCATGTTGATTAAAACATAATAAAGCCAAGAAAATTGTGAAATAGAACAGCAAAACTTATCACAGAATACTAAGTAGAAGAACGAAAGAGCGTGACAATGTGGACCACATATAACACCATGAATTCAAATGAAGCAATCATTTTTATAAACAAATACAATACAGCATATTTCAAAGTGAAAGATGAGATGGTGGAGGAGATTAAGCCAAATTTGGAAAGAAGAACAGATGGTGGAAAACACACTAAGTGAGGATGCCAAAATAAGAGGGCTCAACAGGAAGAGTAAAGAAGGAATTGCAAATGATTACAGAAGAGCCAATGAAGATGCTGTAGGTGGATAACTGTTGCCCCTGAACACACAAATGAATCAATGGAAGTGTATGTATTTAAGATAACTTGCCAAACTTTCCTGATATAAAGAAATGTTGAATCCATATCTTGAAAAGGTATAGTGTGAGCAGGGAAATAGGTCCGGAAGGGTCAATACTGAGATCCATTCTAATGCAACTGGTAGAGTTTAAAAATAAAGGAATATCAACATGTTTGTGGTGGAAGTGTAATCAAATAACTTGTATAAAGAAAATGAATAAGGCTGCCCTCAGATTTCAAAACAGTAATTTCAATGTTAGCAGGCAATAAAGTAAAAGTAAGCTACAAATTGATCCAGAAAAGAATGTGGAACCAAGACTTTTTAAAAGTAAATACAAAATAGCAATAAAAAAGATGAAAGTTAGAAATAATACAGAATTTCACTAAACAAAATACTATGAATTCAACAGTATTTGTTGTGTTTC
>PVKN010026410.1:0-13829 GCA_004027915.1 Capromys pilorides | reverse complement strand
GCTGGAGGAGATAGAGCACAGTACAAGGAAACCATCCTACTTGTAGGTTACTCAAGTCGGATAATGGGTACATGGGTTTTCAATATACTCTGCTCTCTACTTGTGTGGATTTGACAATTTAAAAAATGGGTGTAATTTACCTGTTACAAAAGTCTTTGGGTACAATTATGGCCAAATTTTGGGCTAGTTTTATTTTTAAGGGATTAGTTTAAAAAAATCTAACTAAACTGGGCATGGTGGCACATGCCTGCAATCCCAGTACTTGGGAGGCTAGGGTAGGACAATCATTGCAAGTTTGAGTCTAGTCTGGGCTACAAATTGAGCTCTAGGCCAGGCTGAACTGCATAGCAAAACCTGTCTCAAGAAGAAATCAATCAGTCAATCAATCAATCAATCAATCAGTCCCATTCTTGCTGCTGTCCAACACCTAATGCTATAATTGGAGACACATAATAGCTACTGTCAAAGCTCAAATATAATAAAACCAATTCTTATTCACATTCAAATATGCTATGGGTCAAAATCAATTTAGTAAGAATTAGCATAAAGTTTATATAATAAATATTAGTATTTTCTAAGCTTGAAAGGTAAATGGTCCACTGTATTTCAACTTCTGGATCACGATCATTTAAAACTCTTTTCATCTTCTGCTCAACATGAAAACTGAAAAGAATATGTACTAACTAAATCATCACTCAACAATGACAAAAAACTTCATCAAATTTTGCCTTTAAGCCAGTAGAAATGAACATACTTCCAAAGATGTATAAGAAACTGTATTACTCCTGAGTTACGCCACTCAAAACAAGGTAGTAGGGGTTTCCTCCTGTGAAGCCCAGGAAGACAAGACGCCTTCCTTGGTTTGGACCTGTGGTACCTATCCACAATCACCACCAAGCCCATGCAGGAAGCTGAAGCTCAAAGGATGAAAAGGACACAATTCCTTAGAAAAAATAAAACTGAAATTATAGCAAAAAATAAAAATTGAAAGGCAGAGTGAGTGTATCACATTAATATTCTCCAAATGATTCAATACTGTTTTGCATTTGTGTGTGTGTGTGTGTGTGTGTGTGTGTGTATGTTTGTTTGTGTTGGAGATTGAACCTGGGGCCTTGCACAGATTATGTGCTCTGCCACCAACCCATCTCCTCAGCTCAATGTCTTTTAATAGTGGCACTAAAATGTACCCAACACATCTAAATTGGAAGATCACAGTTCAGTTTAATATGCAGTTAGCACTTGCGTGCAAATGCACAGACTCCATTTTATTAACCAATGAGGATTCAAAAAGACCTATCTTACCTCATCAGGAGATCAGATCTAGATATAAAAATCAAAACAGAAAGTCACATCTGACAGAGTATAATGAAGTAATAAATATATGGTTTAGAGAATAAATGCTATTCTGAATTTTAATCTCCAGCATATGTGAACATTACTGTGCCTGAACAGTGCTTCCTTCAACTACATTAATCATTCTCAGAACACTTGCATCAGCCTGTGCATGGGCAAAATCATCTAACATAATGTTTTTTTTTTTTTTTTTTGGAGGGGGATGGGGGCATACAAGGACTCAAACTCTGGGCTTTACACTTGCTAGGCAAGCACTGTGCTGCTGAACTATATCCTCCACCCTGTTTTCTAAGAAAGTGTTGAATATAATTTATTGAATATATCAAAATTAAAGTACAGTTTCTACTGAACACATACTTTAAAAATCAAAAACCACAGAGTGAACCACTGTAAGTTGGGAGTTCTCTATATACATCTTGCATAACTGAGAACGAACCAATCATAGGAACAAGGGGGCTGCAGAAGGTACTTCATCACTGTCCTCATTTTAAAGTCAAGGAAGCCCGACTGATGAGTGACAAATCCAAGACTGGCACTTACATCTCTTTTATTTCCAGTTCTGGGACCTTTATGAAACACAATTACTTCATAATTCAATTATAAATTATAAGGACCTTTTACTATTATTCAAACTGCAATGTTTCAAGATGAGAAGACTGCTTTCTGCTCAAGGCCAAACATAATTGTATTTCTGGATATGATAGAACCTGTTAACGCTATGAGATGGAGAATCACTAAATAAAGGCAGATCAGAAAACTGTAAATGGTATAACCTGGTATAATCTGTTTTTTATTTGGGAAAAAACCCAGCATTTCAGCTTCAAAATAAAATTTATTCATTCATAACACTAAGATAATTTTTCCTACTGCCAATCACTGAATTCTGGAAATCTCACTGAGGGCAATCTCTGCAATTCCTACAATAGTGCCTCAAATATAAATGCTGTCTGTCTGTCTGTCTGTCTGTCTGTCTCTTTCTCTCTCTCTCTCTCTCTCTATATATATATATATATACATATATATGTATATAGCTAAACATGCAAATTTATAAATAAAGGGTTAAAGGGTATTGTGTAATGATGGGGCTACATTCTAAGAAATGGATTGTATTGTCATTATACAAACACTGAGTTTACACAAACTAAGGCAGCTATATCAATAGGAAATATAATTTTATGGGACTAACATATCACACACAGTCCATTACTGACTGGAACATCATTATGCAGAATATGACTATATATAATATTAATATGATTATAAGAGTAACCTGCCAATTGCATTTATTTATTTTAGCATTTTGGGGGAAGGTTCTATAGGGTGTTCAGGGTTCACTACTAGATTGGACTGCCAGTGATCTGTCTGTTTACAGCCTCCTGGGAGCTGGGACTACAGGTGCGTGCTACCATGCTCAGTCTCAACTGCTATCTTGATGCACCCCAGGTAGTGGGACCTGCATAGCAGGCCTGGGGACCAAACCCCTGGCCCTTGTGCCTGCTTGAAAGCACTTTAATCCGTTGAGCTACTTGGGTAGCCCCCTCCAATTGCTTTTAAATACACATTTTTTTTTTTTTACCAACATGGACTAAATGTTTCTGTGTCAATTCCTGGCTCCTGACTAATGTGAGATATTAAAGCCCTAACCTCTGATGTGTAGTTTGATGACAGGGCCTTTGGGAGCAAATCAAGTTTAGAAGAGGTCATGAAGGTGAAGTCCCCATGACATAATCAGTGTCTTTATTTAGAAGAGTTTCTCCTCTCTGTCTGTGAGAACACAGTAAGAAGACAGCCATCATTAAATCAAAATCAAGGTCTTCATCAGGGCTAAGTCTGCTAGCACTTTGATTTTGGACTGTCCAACCTTTAGAACCATGAGAAGTGAATCCACTATTTCCGTCACATGAGTCTAGTTTATTCTGCTGAGCTATCTCCCTGGCTCCATTCTTTCTAACTGATGGATCTAAAAACCTGAAGGTGACAGTGTGTGACCAATGAATGGTAACATTTCTGAAGACAGCAGAGCAACAGTGCAGCATGGGTTTGCATTCCTCACTCAGCACAAACATATGAAACTTGGGCTGTGGGAAATTATTGATAGTGAAGGAGAAAAATGAAGATCATTCCTTATTTGAGCCACTGCCAATTAGGTCTCTTGTTAGTCTGTACTTTAGTACAACAAACACTTAATTTTTGTGACTATATCTTTTGTTTCAGCTTTGGCCCCTGTGTCCTCTAGACTTACAAGTTTCTAATCTATTTATTTACCTGATCTATAAATTTAAAACTTTATTCATCTTCCATATCACTGTCTTTAGTGATGCTTAAGTGTTTCAAGGTCATATCTAGTTTCATCGTTGATAGGATTAGATGACAAAGCAAGATGGTAAAAATAGATGGGGAAGGAGAGACACAGATCAAGTGTAGATATAAACCCTCTCATATATAAAGATCTTAGACATAAATCTTTATATTTACAGTCAATTTTTGACAAGAATGCCAAGGAAATTCAATGAGGGAAAGAATATTGTCTTTTGGATTTTTTTTTTTTAACAAATGATACTGAAACACCACTTTTGCTGTGCAAGAAAGAAAAGGAAAGAAAGAGAAGGACTTGTAACTAGAACACAGTATTTAAAGAACTCTCAGAATTCAACAGTAGGGCTGGCTCGATAGCTCAGTGGACTGAAGTGCGTGCTTAGGCAAAGTGCAGTGGCCAGTTTTCCATCACTGGCATGCTGTGCTGGCCCTGCCCCTGGGGTATGCTGACACAAGGATTGAGACTAGGCATGGTGGCATGCGCCTATAATCCCAGTGCTTGTGAGGCTGAAAACAGGAGGATCACTATGAGTCCGATCTATGCAGTGAGATCCTGTAGAGTCCATATAAATACATAAAAAAATTCAACAGTAAAACAAATGGCCCAATTTAAAAAGACACACATGCTCTAAACAGAGATTTTACTTGATTAAAAAATACATGTGAAAATATATGTGGCTAATAATATAAATAAAAATGTCAAAAACTACTACTAATTAACTTCTACAGTAGGCTGTAATATAAAAGACTGAGATTATTAGTATTGTGGGGGATATAGAAAAATCAAAATCCTTATACATTGCTGGTGGGAATATGAGATATTATAGCCACTTTAGAAAATACTTTGTCAATTTCTTAATAGTTAAAAATAAATAATAGGGCCAGCAAGATGGTTCAGCGGTCTAAAGCACCTGCTTAGGAGAGCTTAGGCAACTGCAGGGACCACAGTTCGACCCCCAGCACCACATGCTGCCCCAGCCCTACCCTCAGAGCAGGCTGAGCTGGCCATAAAAAAATAAAAAATAAAAATATAAACAATATATGACTCAGTAATTACACTCCTGCCTTTATTGGAGGGAAATGAAAACATATTCCCATACAACTTAGGAATTCTCACAGTAGCATTATTCATAGTAATCAAAAAGGCCATAAACTGGTAAATGGATAAAAGTAAAATATGAGATATTCATTCAATGAAATACTATTATGCAACAAAAAGGAATCAACTACTGATATATAGTATATCAGGGATGAATTGCAGAGTAAAAGAACCCAGTACAGAAGACTATATTTTAAATGAATACATTTAGATGAAATTTCCAGACAAGGCCAACATAGAGACAGAAAGTAGATCAGGTAACTGTGTGTGGTGGTAAGATGAGGAGTATAAAAATGGCCCTGGAGAACCTTTTTGGCCTCACAGAAAGGTGCTAAAACTAGAGATGATGATGCATGTACAATTCCCTAGCTCACTAAACACAGTATAAACAGGTATGGTGTGTGGTATCACTTATATCTTAATAAAGGTGTTTAAAAAAAAAACAGTGAGAACAAAACTCTAACCAGAATCTTTTCTGACCACACTATGAAAGAAAAGGTAGATGGAGGACTATATCAATACAAAGCTTCACCAATCCTTAACCAGTCCCATTTTAAATCTGAGGCCACGGACTCATGAATATACTTAAAGGTATAACTGTGGTGGAGACTAGGAAAGCTGTCATCCGACATCCAACTCTGTACTTGTTGTAAATAATCTTTCCTGAGTTTCACCTGGGCTCGAGGTTACCCACGAAAGGATCATCTTTCACAGCCATTCTTGCAGGTTGGAACAGGCCTATGATTAAGTCTAGCTGCAAACCAAGGTGATGCATGCTGTTTCATACTTGTGACTTAGAGTGAAGCGCTATATCCTCATTTCCTCTCCCTTCTGGCAGCCAGATGGCAAGAGCTCTAACGCCTCCCTGGGCCCTCAGATGGAAGCAGCTTGTGAGGATGCCAGCGGTACTCTATTCTGCCTTTGACCCTCAAACCTGGACTGTATATGAAAAAAAGCACTAGATTTTAGAATAATATAATTACATTTGAGAAAATAAAGGATGGAGTTCATCTTTCAACATCTGTTAACTGTGCAAAGTATCTTAGACAGCTACTATCTTCACAAACCATTTGCAGACTAGCAATAGAAATGTTCTTATCTAATTACAGAAAATTTATGCAACAACTTCTGTTGGTTTTCAATATTTAAGATCTGTTGTAGATAAATATGCTGGGAAATCTATCATGGACACTAGTATGTACCTAAAGTATATGTATTTAAAGAATGCTCCAGAAAGTTATGGGAGCTTTGTAATTTGCTTCTATCTTCTGGGTGTTAAGATCTATTTTCCGAAACAAATTCCAGCCATTTTCATTTCATACAAACACTACAATTAACACAGAACCAAGTGAAAGATTTTCTCTTTTCTTTCTGCTACATTTGATGAAACTCTAAGATACAAGGAGCTACACCACATAAAAATATTTTTGTTGGTCAGCTTATAGACAGAAGCTAGATGTGTATGTACTTGCCACCTGATATAAATAGAATTGTGACAGACAGTAACTAGAACTGTAAGTCTGGAGTTCCCTTTTCTCACTACAGAAGTTACAGGCCTTAAGCCTTGTAAAATTTCCAGAGGGAAGGGTTTGCCAGAGCTATTTACCTTATCAAGATTGTATCTCAAAAAACAGTATGTTGTTCTTCCAGCAAAACAACAGAAACTGGCTGTCCCACTTGGCAGCTCACAGATACAAACTTTCTATCCCTAGGAGCACAGGGTCTAGCACTTACTAAGCCTTACCTGAATGACAATGATAAGTGAGTCAAAACCTCTGGGGGAATTCACCAAAGTCCTTACAGTGAGGTTGTTTTATTGCATAGGTCTTATAAATAAATGTGCAGAGAGGAACTACACCGTATGCTTCCACTTTCTCTCAAGGGTACAATGTGTGTCATAAATAATAAAGAAATGCAATCTTCCTCACTGTGCTAGGCAATAATTAAACTTGAATACAATGTTACTAATGAGGATGGAAATGAAAGCAATCAGAGGCTAGTGCCATTAAAATAGCATGTATTTCAATGATTTTCAGGTTAAAATGATTTTTTCCTGTCAACAGATGAGATGAAAATTCAGTTATTTTGACCTAACTGGCAGGTAGCATCACCCAGGCTAAGATGGATTTTCTGTATGAGATAAATTTACCTGATTAGATGCAGCTGGCACTGTCCCAAACAGTTCCACTTTTAGAACTATACTTGGTTATATAATCTGAACTTGTTTATACTTTGCTTTTAAGTCACAAGATATTTCTACATGTATAATATTTTCTGAGAATACGGAAACTTACTAAAGTCAAAGATCATGGGTTTAATTTCATCAGTACTTCATACCAAGGCATAATATCACCCAGCCACTAATAGTTCTAGCTTATGCCAAGAGTGAAACAAGTTTTTGAACATTTGGGCACATTTCTGCTTTTCCAGGACAATGTGTTTGAGCTGATCTGTCTACATTCCTTTTTCTTTTTTTTTTGCTCCTTTTTGTGAGACAAATTTGAGAGGCAATTGGCAGGGAAACTATAATCTACTGAACAGAACACAATCATCTGTCTCATTTAGATGCAGAGCATACGGCTTGTATTTCATTAACACCTGCCTGCCATGAACAATGCCTCTGACAATCTTTTACAGTTTTGATTTTACCTAAACAATGAGTTCACAAGCTCATAAATGTTTACCTAACTCAGTTTATACTTCAAAATATCATAGGTAAAAATCAAATCATACCTATATACTTACTTGGCCTACAAAGAAAAATAAGGTTGCCAACAGTAGTTAATGTGAATGGCAGTGCCAAATACATAACAAGAAAAATAAATCTTCAAACTGCACAGGCATTTTTTCACTACATTGAGCCTAGTCAGCAAGCACATCACAGAAACTTGGGTGAGGCTAGGGTGGGGGCTGGAGTACATCCTGGTTCTGGGAGTAGTTCAGTAATCACCACCTCCCCCAGCCTTCTTATGTCCATTCTGCACTACTCAGACAAGCACAGCCTGGTTTCTGGCAGCATAAAGCATCTCATACTGCTCAGTCATGTGTATCTATATTCAGCAGCTTAGAAGAAGCACAAGAATGGCAAAGGAGCTTTGACTTTCATAGCAGTAACTAATGATTCAATTCCTTAATAGGAGTATTTGAATGGGCTATTTTCAACATCTTGAAATCTAATAAAATAGATGATGTCATTGCCAAGTAGATAATATGCTCACAAAATTTACTGCCAGGGTTAGAAGCACATTTTCAATCTTTATAATTTTTAGTGAAGAGTCTCCAAAAATCCTTCCTAGGTGAATGAGACCCTATTTCACAGAAATATAAAGCCTAGGAAAGGTAAAAAAAATTATTCACTTCACAGAAACTTGCATTAAGTTAGCTATTATATTATTTTTATATGTAATCCACAGAACAGATTATACTCATTTTAAACTGCGTGAAGGGGGTGGGGGCGTGGTACTTTCACAGCAGGCTGAGGTCATGGAGTACATCTCCAGCACTACATATAAAAGAGAAAAAAAGAGAAGAGAGAAAGGGAGGGGAGGGTAGAAGACGGGAGGAGAGGTGTGGGAAGGGGAAGGAAGGAAAGACAGAAAGACAGAGGTTTATTTTCTTAAAAAAATAAATGGACCAGGCATAGTTGTACATGCCTGTAATGCCAGCAGTTATGCTACAAGTCCCAAAGCCAGCCTGGGCTGCAAAGTGAGTTCATGACCAGCCTAAACTACACAGTGAGATTCTGTCTCAAAAAATCAATCAATCAATCAATCAATCAGTCATTCAATCAATGGGATTTCATGAAAATTAACTTTTATGCAAAACATAATCAAGAAAGTGAAGATACAACCTACAGGAGAAAATATTTGCAAATCTTGTACTGATAAAGTTTTTCTATCCAGAATATAAAAGAACTCCTCCAACTCAACAACATAAGACAACCAACCAGTTAAAAATGGGCAAAAGATCTGAATAAGTATTTATGTAAAAATATACAAATGGCCAGTAAGTGCATGAAAAATATTCACCATCCTTAATAGTTAAGGAAATGCAATTCAGAGCTGAATGAGATACCACTTCATGCCTACTGGAGTAGGTAATTTTCTTTTTAAATAGAAAAGGTTGATGAAAACTGGAGAAAGTAGAATCTTCATACCCTGGTAGTAGGAATGCAAAATAATTCAACTTCTGTGGAAACAGTGCAGCAGTTCTTCAATATGTTAAATATAGAATCAGTATATGATCAACTGATTTCACACATAAATTTACAACCAAAAGAACTCAAAACAGTGAACTTATACACTCATGTTCACTGCAGCATTATTCAGAACAAGTTGAAGGCAGAAACCACTCATGCAACCCAACTAATGGACAAACCAAACTATAATCTATCCAGAATAGAGATTACAGTTTATGTGCAATTGCCCCCCAAAGCCTCATGCAGTTATGGGCTGGATTTCTAGAGTTTGCGATTAATTCATGATCTAATGCTAGGATTATGAGTGTGACTGCTACACATGGCCTGGGGCTGATAGCCTGAATGCAACATAAGGAAGGCAGACTTGCTCTCTGTGTCATTGTTGTTGCTACTCCTCCCTTTTGCTCTTGCTGTTTTGCTGTTTTCCACCACCATGAACTACTGCCCTCTGCCATGTGCCAATCTGCCTTGGTGCCAGATGAGTATGGACTGAAACCTTCACAAATTATGAGCTAAGTAAACCTTTCCTTCTTTAATTTTGGATATTGGGAAAAGTAACTGAGACATCCTGAGTTCAATCCCCAGTCCCACAAAAAAAAAAAAAAAGAAAGAAAAGTAACTGAGACAGCATACATTAAATGGAATGATCATCAGTCATTATAAAAGAATTAAGTATTAATACACACTGCAACACAGATGGACCCTGAAAACATTTTTGAAGTAAAATAAGGCAAACATGCAAGGACACATACATTTCCACTATGTGAAATATGATAGGCAAGCTGATAGAGTCAGAAAATAGGTTAGTGATTTCAGAGTTTGGGGAAGAATGGGAATGTAATGTTTAATGGATATAGAGTTACTGTTTTAGCAGAAAAACTTCTGATGTTATTTGCATAATTTTGTCACTATAATTAATGCCACTGAGTGGGGCTGGGAATATAGCTCAGTGGCATAAGTGTCTGCTTGGTAAGCACAAGGTCCTGAGTTCAATCCCGTACTGAAAAAACACATAAAAATATATATTTTTTAAATTTTGTGGTACCAGGGATTGAACTCAGGATCTTGTGCTTGCCAGGCAAGCACTTATTCCACTGAGCTATCTCCTCAGCCCCCAAAACAAATAATAACAATGCCACTGAATTAAAACTTTATTTGTTTATATCATGGCCAGTTCAGCCTGCCTTGGGGTGGGGCTGGCCCAGCATGTGGTGCCGGGGATTGAACCATGGTCCCTGTGGTGCCTAAGCTTGCCTAAGCAGGCATGTTAGACCACTGAGCTATCTCGCCAGCCCAGTGCCACTGAATTAGAACTAAATTGGTATAAAAGTCAAATTTTATGTGATGTACATTTTATCAAAATAAAAAGAAAGCAAATTGCAATAAAATATCATTTCATATCCATTAGAATGATCATAATAAGGAAAGAAGAGTTGTTAAGGATTTGGAAAACTGGAGTTGTCATATAAAATAGTTCATGCACTGGACCATGTTTGGTGGCTGCTGTGATCTATCTGCGAACTTCTAAAATTCATATATTGAAATACAATTCCCAGTGTGATGGTAATAAGAAGTGGAATCACTGAGGGTAATTAGGATATGAGGGTTCCATGTACTTGACTTGGATTAGCACCCTTCTGAAAGAGATCTCCCAGCCAGACATGGTGATGCATGCCTGTAAATACTGGCACTCTGTGAGGCTGAGGCAGGAGGATCACAAGTTCAAGCCCAACTTGAAAAACTTAAGTGATTTAGGTGAAACCCCATTTTAATTTTTTTTAAAAAAGTTAAAAGGGCTGGGGTTATAGCTCAGTGCAAAAGCCCTGAGTTGAATCCTTAGTACTATAATCAATCAAAAGACAGAAGGAAGGAAGGAAGGAAGGAAGGAAGGAAGGAAGGAAGGAAGGAAGGAAGGAAGGAAGGAAAGTTACCTCAGAAAGGTTCTCTTTTCACACAGCAAGAAGTACCATCTAATAAGCAGAGTGAGCTCTAATCAGATACTGAATCTGCTATAGCACCTTGATCCTAGACTGCCCAGCTTCTAGAAAATAAGCAATGCATTTGTTTATAAATTACCTGGCCTAAGGTATTCTATTACAGAATTTCAAGTAGATCAAGACAACACTTCCACAGAAAGTTAAATGTATCGTTAGTTCATGGTCTTGATATTCCACTCCCAAGCATATACCCAAAAAAAAGCCAGCATCCACATGAGTACATGAACATGGATGCTCACAACATCACTATACATAGCAGCTGAAAGGTGGAAACAATCTAATGTCCATCAACAGAGGAATGAGTGAACAAACTGTGGTATAGTTGGTACATACAATAGCATATTACTCAGCAATAGAATGGAATGAAGTACCAATAGATGCTACAAAATCGATGAACAACTCAAACACATTTTGCAGAAGAAGCAAAACACAATGATCACTTATTGTATAGTTCCATATACATGAGATATTCGCAATAGATAAGTCCATAGATACAGAAAGTAGACAAGGGGTTGCCAGGATTAGGGGAAAAGAAAAACGGGAAACATAGGGAGAAACTTAATAGGTAAGAAGTTTTACCCTGGGGTGATATAAATGCTTAAGAACCAGACAGAGGTAGTTATTGCACAACATTATAAATGTACTAAATAAATAATACCGAGCTGTGCATTTTAAAGTGGTTAATTTTATGTGAATTATTAGGGAGAGAAAATTTTTGTAAGGATCTGACAATTGATGATACTAAACTACAGAATTTTAAAAGTATAATTCATAATTCACTGATTTGATGATGAAAATTCTAATTAGGTAAAATTTTGGACTAAAGAAAAACAAAGGCCTTGGCTTTCTATCGTAAGACATCTTTCATGAAATAATATCGATTCTCTGAAATAACCAAGCAGTAATAATACTGTGCAACAATGGAGTAAAATAAAATCTAATGTTTTTTGTTTGATACAAAATTTTAAAGCCAGATTTCCTCAATGCAAATTAATCTTCAGCCCATGTAAAAGCTTTCCCTTTACCATCCATCCCAACCTTAGCTGTGTGAAACCATTAAACACTTACTGCCTATGCATCCTATCTTACAGACTTTTTAAAAATGCCATATAGTTGAAACTGCTTGCTTTTTAATCTTGAAAAACTTTTATAATTATAAACTTTGTCACTTCCTAGAAACAACCACTTTTACAGTGTAGTCACTTCCCAACCTAACCCCATAATTATTCTCCCTGATATATGATGAGTCTACACCCAGATGCCACCATTCCCAAGATCACAGACAGTTTTCAATATCATCTCAGTGCGAAGGCCTCAAGCCATAAAATTGTTTTTACCCTTTTCTTGTCCACCTATATAGGACTATATAATTTTCCATAGTATTACAGGTTGAGTAAGCCTGTTCAAAGCACTTGTGACCTCTGTTTCAGATATCAGATCTCCCCCGCCCCAGATCTTTGAATATCTGTATTAGCTCTATTGAATACCTGACATACACAGACTGGAAGGAGAAAAAATTTATTTTGGCTCAGGTTTGAGGTTTCACTCCACGGTCAGCTGGCTCTAAGGCTGAAATGTCACAGCAAGAGGGCATGGCAGGGGAAAACTGCCCTAGCATGGTGCCAGAAAGCAGAGACCAGGAACCACACACAGTCCCCGAGGCACACCCTCATGCCCCTAAGGACATAATGAGAAATATGGTTTATTGAACTTTAAGGTGTCTCTCAAGCCAATCAGGTTGACCATCAAGATGAAGCACTACATCTACATACCCATAATGAGACATCCCTGGAACGCAACCCAACCCGAACCATGAAATCCAGTTGTTTCACACACACACACACACACACACACACACCCACACACACACACACCTGGAGGTAATGTTACAGAGTATGTCAGCATACCTGTGTTTTGACTGCCTTCTCTCCATGTCAGGTATGGTATTTTCCACTTGTAATGTCATTGTCACTGCTCAAAGTTTTAAATTTTGGATCACTCTGCATTTTAGATTTTTAGATTAGGGATGCTCAACTCTAAAATTTATTTAGAAATCTCCCCCCACATCCTTTATGCAAATGTTTCCATTTCCCCAATGCACTATCAGACAGAGTTCAGCACTGACTATTCAGATATCAGACTTGGAGGCTATCTGTGTCACAGGAAGATGCCTCAGAGTTTCTCAGTATGTTCACCCACATTTGATCCATGATTTTGCTATAAAAGTTCATGTTTCACTAGATTCACAGTTCATATATACACACTTCTAATGGGACAACCTCAACAACAGAGGTGCAACAAATTTTTAGGCATACCTTAGTGCTGAAACTTTAGACATAGGCAAATGACTTCTGAAGAATACCTATACTGAATATGTATCCAGGAATTCTGTGAAAAATTTCCCCAACTCTCTACAAAGAAAAATTGTCCCTAGCCTCTATCCAATTTATAAGATAAGTTACTTTAGAAATGCACACAATGAGAAAAAAATAGTGCTACCGGTGACAGAGGCTGAATTTAGAATATATGTCACAGCTGTCTCTCTTAGCTCTGAAACCCTAGAAAACTTCCTTAACTCCTCACATCTTTAGTTTCCCCAGCTGATAGCTATGCATGCATCTGCCCTATCATAGGTGGTGAAAATGTAATAGGACAACGCAACAAGTCCTAGCACGTCAGCTTTGTCAAACATTTCAAAGTCCAGTAGCAGCTACTCAAACAGAACATATAGTATTCAAATAGGAAGTAGAAGCATGGGAGGGATGTGTCCCGGGAAAACGCCTATATAATATTAAAAGGAGTTTCTCAGTATAGAGGTTGACAGCTTACAAATCATGTGAAGGCAGAAACTGAACATATCTTGTGC
>PVKN010026409.1:0-13829 GCA_004027915.1 Capromys pilorides | reverse complement strand
TCTCTCTCTCTCTCTCTCTCTCTCTCTCTCTCTCTCTCTCTCTCTCTCCCCTCCCTCCCTCCTTCCCTCCCTGTCTCCCTGGAGACTGAAAGCACATAGGTAAGAAACTACCACCAAGATACATTCCTATCCCTCCTTTTCTTCTATTTTGATTCAGGGTCTTAAGTTGCCCTTCTTGGTTGAAACTTGCTGTCCTCCTGCCTCAGCCACCTGAGTATTTAGGATTACAAGCATGTGCCACCATGCCTGACATCTTCCCTTTTTAATTCTATCAAATACTCTGAAAAGAAAATGTCACTATCTTTACCTAATCAATAAACAGGGATCAATACTATGTGTAAGCATTTGTAAATTTTTGTAAATAAATGTGTCTGCATGAATTGACATAGATTATTATTGCATAGGCAGAGTCACATCAAATCTAGTGGAAGTCAAAACCAATTTCAATATCAGATCTTCTTTTACCCTTACCTAATAATGCCAGTCACTTAGTCTTTGTTTTATTTTTTATCTGTAAAAAGAATGTTTGTTATATAGTTTAAGAATTAATAGAAGCAATATGCATGAAAATCTTGATAAACATAAAAGATCAAGACTAACCCAAACCATGAATTAACTGCTGCCAGGAATAGTCTCTGAAAGCTGGGAGGATTCATGCTGGCACCTGCACAAAGAAGTCCTACTGATTGCCCAAGACCACTCATCTTTGGAATTTTGACCCCCAGTACTGCAAGACAAAATACTTGTGAGGTTTGAGTAGAAACGCTGTAATAAGTTGTTATAACAGCTAATAGGAAACTAATGTAAGAGCTGCCTGGCAGGCGGGCAGTATAGAGTTCCTTTGCCAGTGCTTTTAACAACACGAAGCAATTCACATGAACGTCTAATGCTGAGTACAACTACGTTAAACTTTTTCCTTCATGTCATCTAGGTTTTTTATCTTTTTTATTGCACTTAATAAGAAATAACAATGTGACAGTTTCAGAACATGTTAGTAGTACATTTCCTGTATTTGATACAATGCATATTATTGTCCACCTAGTAGTTATACAGAGCACAGGGTGTAGATGTGATAATTTTTCTAATCATTATTAGTTCAAAAAAAATTCTTCTCATTGGACTAAGAGAAAGTAGTTGTATACATAGTCCAATATTCCATAATCACAGTGGGTTATTGGATGTCATCTAGTTATATGCCCACTTTGAGCTATTTTACTGTTGATAGATATGCAAGGTAGAAATCAGTGAGAATTCACAAGCACTCCTGAACTGTGTATCCGTCTGATTTTCCAGTGTCATTCACTTCCAAGGGCAGCACTGGACTCCACATTACGGATGGTGCTGCCCTGTGCTTGACGTGAAGGCCATGTGGTGTGCAGCTTGCTTTCCAGCATGAATCCTGCACTACAACTTCTTGGAAGTTACAAAAATAAGATTTGGGTCTTTCTCTTAGACTCATTTTCTTAATGTAGTAATAGCCAATTCTCTTTCCCTTTACAGTTTTCATTTGGTACAGAGAAATAGAAAAACATTTGTACACCTCCTCCTGATTTCCTGTTGTTCGGGACTGCAATGACCAGGATAGAAAAGTTCTCCTTGTTTGAAAAGTGCACGGTTAAAAAAAAGGAATTTCTAAATTAATTCATCTTCCTTGTTGGATTGGCTCCAGTCATTTACTGTCAACCCTTCTGAGTGCAATTTCATTTCCAGACTTCAGGGTGTGCACAGGGACAAACTTTTTGTGTGACGGTGCTGCACTCTTGGAGGGAACTGACTCTCTTCTGTCATTTTACTGCCTCCTGCAATTCAAGGACACATTCTGAGCTCATTTTCCAGCCTCAAGACTCTAAAGATACAGTAATGAGCTTTGGACTACTCAAGTCACAATGCTTACTTTATCCACCAGGGGCTCCTTCAACTTCCCTCCAAATTTTAACAAATCATTTTTATACCCTTATCTATAAAATGGGAATGATATGTCTGGACACTCTCTCCATACTGCTGAAGGTATCCACATGTTCTGGGATCCTCAACAATGTGGCTACGTCAAAATTATATCCTATACATTAGTGTCCATCATAGACATGCAGATGAAAAATCTAAATGGGGAAAGAGAGTGCTGCGGACATTATACAGAGTTATTGCAGTTTCCACAAGTCCCTTTTAGAGCTTAGATTAAGCATGAGTCCCATTAGTGAAAGCGCCTAATCCACTCAATCACATAAGCTCTGGGGAAAGTCCGGTAGTACTGCAACTCTTTTAGTTTGCTTCCTTTACACACCTCCAAATTTCATTTAGTATTTTCACAGAAATAGTGCATGTGGCCAGCTCAGTGATTTGACTTTATTTTTGCTATATTTTCCCCTTAAATATAAACGGTCTTAACCACTTTTGCATTAATAATGATGAACTTAATAACTCACTGTGGCATCTCCAAACCATTTTTTCCCTAAGTAAATATATTACAAAATTATGAGGCTAGTCTCAGTGAAGAAGATAGGCATCACTTAAAACAAGCTATGCAGAAAACTCTTCATCTTTGATAGGCACATACACATGTTCACATACAAATACACACACACTGTTACAAATACACATAAGCATGCTTGCACATACCACATCCCCAGCATTAGGTAGTTATATATGGAAAATGAACAAAGTCTCAGCTAACAGTCTGAAATCTTTTGTATGTGCTTATGCCTTTACAGTGTTGTTTTATCTGCTCCTTTTCAGATAATGAAAGAGATACCCACAACATTCTGTGTATTAATACCACAAAAGTCTGCCTCTGGCAAAGCCTTAATGTCTGAACAAAAGAAGGAATTGTACACACAGCAAAACATACAAGGAGAAATGAATATCAGTGGGGGAAACCTCTGTCAGAGGGAATTTCAGATCATTTCAGTGTTTACATTTGCAACTCAAGCATATTGACAGAACAATGCAAATAGACGTACACTAGGAAATGTGGGAAGAAAATTATTTGCACAGATACTGCAAAGATTTTCTAGCTATGTGAAAAATGAAAATGCACTTTTTGCCATATTTGGTAAAGTGAATGTTATTAAGAGGACAAACCTCATGTAAAAAGAAGATAAGCAGAAATTGATTTGAATATTATTGCGGGGCAAAGTAAATAATCATGATGCATTCAACCTTTGTAAATGTGCAAAAACAGATTAATTTTCCCAATTACAAACCTTAATAATATTAAATGACTTTTAACACATGAAATAGGATAAAAAATTGATGGTAATGATAATCCACAAATGTATTCTAAGGAATATTAATGAATATTTGGTTATACAAAATAGAGAGCAGAGCAGAAGAGGGAAAATGCTGAGCTAAAGTTAAACAGATATCTTTGAGATTTCTCCAGTTTTTCAAGGCTAACATACACGGTAACTCTCTAGGTAGAAAGAGAGTATAGAATGTTGCCCAAACTTTGTAAACTTAGAGATTTTTACAACACCCCTTGAGAAAGTAAGAGTTCTGAGAAACACAAGGGAGCTGAATGTCTTTTTAATTGATTTAGACTTAAATTAAATAGTACACTCTATTCTACGCAATGCTACAATGGCCAGTGTTGAAATAGGATTTTTTCTTATAAATTAATAAAGGACTTATAGAAATTCAAATAGAGAAGCCATTTGCTATAATTTGGATGGGTATTCCCCAAAGATCAATGAGTAAAAGCTCAGCCCTCAGGATGACTGCACTGGGAGGTGCTCTGGACCTTTAAAAGGTGGAGTCTCATGGGAGGTCTTTAGGTCTTTGAGGTACACTACTGAAGGACTCCTGTCTCAATCTTGTTCTTATTATTGGCTGGAGACATAAGCAGTTTGCAGGGGCCAGGGAGATAGTGATAGCTCAGTAGAATAAGTGCTTGCCAAGTGTAAAGTCCTGAGTTTAATCCCTGGTACCACACAAAAAAGCAGTTTGCTATACTGTCTGCTCCCACAATGACATGGAGCCTTTGCCAGATTCCCAAACTCATAGATCTGACCTCCAAAACTGTGAAACAAAACAAGCCTCGATTCACTGCTGATATCCATATCCTTCCTGGTATTCCTCTCTTTATAGATCAATCTGTCTGGAATAAATTTAAAATCAGAAGGTCGGCCAGTAAGCATAGACTAGAGAAAGAGCCAGCAGCATGACTTGCATTATGAATGGCTTCATATCAGGATGCTAGGGTCTCATCTATCCAAATCTGTACAGAACCATAGAAGTTCCATCCTCAGCCATGGTTAAATATCATGTGGAAATGCCAACTAGTTCTTCTTTCATGCTATTCTTCAATGTTTTTGTGCTAAAATCTTCACTTCAAATAAAACCCATGGTTCTATACTCATAGAAATAGAATTTACTCAGCAGAAGCAGGGTAAGAGTATGTAATGGGTGGGTTTCACTTAAAACTGTACCCTAGAGTATACAGTTACAGAGGAGGAACCTTTTACTGCCTACTATAATTATCCATAATTCCGTTTTCAACAAAATGCAATTTACCACATTTTGAGAATATCTTGCTGTCCCATCCTTATGCATGCTATGGGTTGAGCTTAATATAGTCAAGACTCATTTAGAGATGTCAAATGACTGTGAGACCCTACCGCATACACAAACACATGCATTGGGCATATTCATTAAGATGTTTACAAGACAAGAGGAAGGAAGATGAGAAGTGAATGGAAGCTAACACCTGGAAGATCACCCGACAGCCACTCACAAAGAGCCCTCCAGCTTCACCCTCCACAGGATGACAATGCTGAAATTTGTTTCACATCAGGTCCCAGAAATCTGGAGTGGGTTCAAGTCACAGCTGCCCACAGTGGCATCCTGCTTATGAACAGCATCATGTATATTGTCTTCCTTGACTTCTCACTGTGCTCCTAGGATCTTTTCCCAAACAAGCGAGGGGAACCTAAATGGTATTTGGAGCTCAACATTCCAAGGCAATCCAGCCTAAGCCAATAAGTACCTGATAAGGATTGAGACTCAAATCTGGCCTAGGCTCAGACATGTTTACTTTTCACTGATAGCTATTTGTTTTATGTTAATGATTAACACTTGAACTTTTGTAAATACCTAGAAACTCAATTTGTTCATTGTTATTGATCAATCCATAACAGGTAGTTGGCCGATATGCTGAGATAAATCAGTCTATCTTTGATATGATATGCAGAACAGGCTCTGGGATGAGATGACGTTTTCAATGAAAAGAATTTGTTAAGGGCTGGCCAGATAGCTCAGTGGATTAAAATGCCTGCTTTGGCAGATGCAGCAAAAAGTGTTCCATCCCTGGTGTGCCATGCTGACCCCCAGGGTGAGCTGAGAGGGGATTGAGGCTGGCTGGTGTGGCATGTGCCTATAATCCCAGTGCTTGGGAGGCTGAACACAGGAGGATCACTACTAGTCCAAACTGTATAGTGAGACCCTGAAGACCCTGTGCTAAATACATTTTTAAAAAAATTTTTAAAGAAATTGTGTAAAGATCCATAAATGTCTCTGAATTAATTGGTTCTGAATTTCTTTAAATTGGTTAAAATACATGGATTTCTTCATTTTTAAGATTTCATTTTTTAAATGAAAATAAAGCCTTGTATTTTCTTAGTTTTTTTTTCTTTTTAAAATTCTTGGCATTTAATGTATCAACACCATAGGAATTACCCAACTAAACAGAACTCACACTTAAAAACATGTTTTCTTTGACCATGCGACTGATATTTTATTTGGTGAGCTTCTATCTTCCCCATAAAAGGCCAACTTTGAATTTTATGTTTTCCCATAACATATAAGTGAAAGATATGTATCAAGTGAAAGATGAGCCCAATCAGTGACCTTTGAAAGAACCCTATTGCAATTGAATTGTATGTGATGCTCACTCTTGGGCCTGTCTGACACCTGCTGCAATGTCCCAGTGGTCTGGCGTAGACTACTCTCAGGTGAGCTGCTGTCCCCACTGGCTCCATGGATCCCAGTTACATCCAGATTAGCTCTACTTCTCTGAATAAATACCAGCACTTTTTACTTTTTTTAAATATGCCAAGTTTTCATCTTGTACTTCAGTATCTCTCAGCAAAGTTTCTTTGCGAACATCTGTCCATATCCCAAAGCTTTTTCACATATAAAATGTAATTTGTAGAACTCCTTTCTGAATAATTCTGGATGTACAAAAAACAGATTGTCAAATGCATTCTAAAAATAATACTCAGTGATGAAAATCAATTATTACACTAACTTAATTTCACACAATCATGAAAGGAGATGCTTACATGGAAATATTTCAAAGAATGAGAAGAAAAAGTCTCTGAGATGTGGTGCTTATAAATCCCAGATTAAGTGACAGATTTTTTAATACAGGATAATTTCTATTTATGTGTTCTTTTCCAGACTATTTCCTGGAAATTTCTCATCCTTTCCCTGTTAATTTAAGCTTCTTAGGACCTGTGACTTCTTGAATATTGCCCTCATTTGATTTCAGAGTGATATTTAAATTTGCTTTATCTAAATGTAGTAAAAAAAATAAAGTAAAAAGCTACACAGACTGCATTTACTGCGACCCTCTTTCAGACACTGTGCTAGATACTTCCACATTTTATCTTTACTTGGTCCTTTAACAATAAGACCTATCTAGCGTCTTTATTCATTAACCATATTGAACAAATATGAAAACTAAGCCTTAGATGAAACACCCTGCCCAAAGCTACACAGCAAACGAATCCCTCGTAGACCTGAAATTCAAACTCTTATTGATTACACAGCTCTTAATGGGGATTTTCATCCAATTTCTCAATTCCTCCTGAAAAAATAATTTTTAAAATATTCTTGGAAAATATTAATAAATTAGAAATAAATTACCAGCTGTCACAATCCTCTCAAAGCTGACAGATTGCATCCTTTTACCATATAAATACACATCAACAGCAAACATTTGGAAATGCTCCAGTGTCAATTAAAAGAAAATACAGAATGGAGAACCCAACAAGAGCCTTTCAGATTTGAAATCACAGCCCATTCATGACTATACAAGTGCTTTTTCTTCCTGCAAACTGTTACCAGCCAGAGGTTGTTTGTTCCCTCTTTGCATTTCTTTCACTGTGCTGCAGGTCATGTTTATCAAACATTACTGTTTGCCTCTTGTGTGACTCAAAGGATCAGATGAATCCGTTGCCCTCCCTGGCATGCTAGGGCAGATGGGGATGTACCACAAATGTTTCCTGGGTATGCTGCCAAATTCTGAGCAATGTGTAAAATGTATTTTGGTTTCAACTAAAGATACATATGGTCACTGCAGTGTCTGTCAGATGGGATGAGGAGCAAAAGCATTCCGCAGTTTGCTCTAGAGCAAATTAAGTTTTGCGGAAGGGAGAAGTCAACGCTGGTTTGTGCATTTACAAGCTGGCTCTAAAGCCACTTGGAGGGTTACTTAGCAAACCTTGATCTTTGCCATTTGAGTCTTTCAGGAAGTTTCAGTCTGCAGTTATCAGTGATACTTTGAAGACTCCATACCAGAAAGCAACGGCTTCCATTCTGTGATAACTTGGGCAACTCTATAGGTTCTGAGATATGGTCACATCGCTGATGTGATCATTTACTACTGTGGTCAACATCATAGCTAGTGATACAAATCCAAAAAGCTCAGGAATGGCTGAAATTGAACTACTACTTTTTAAATTTTATCTATAGCGCTCACCGAAACAATTTCTGCCACCTATTTTTAGTGATGTTCTTATATTTAAAAAAAAGAGAGAAAAAAACTTTCCTAGCACCCCTCATTTTCTGTGTCCTACTGTTCTGCTGCACTTGCATCTGACTTCTTGTTTAGTTCTGGTAATTCTTTATTCTTATCTTACTGACTGGTTATATCTTAACAACCCAAACAAATTTAACTGCTTTGAAGTAACTGCTTGCCTGCCAGGAGTCTGTTCGCATTAGCAGCCCAAATAGCTGCACTCTGTGGATTTCATAATCACTTCTTACTTGTCACTTACACAAACAATCAAATAGATTTTGATGCACTGATTGAAAGAAAAACCTAGCAAGCAAGCTAATTTTTTTTAAAAAAGATCAATTCAGCTAATCCATACATAACTATACAAACACCTATTCAGCTATCCACTCTTGAGGAGTGGTTAAAAGTGATCAATCTTTATGTCTTCAGGAAGGAAGTTTGTTTCTTAACTATGTCATTAACTTTTCAGTGACTGAATAATATCTCCTTGAGTATTGGAAGAGGACAGGAGCATGATTTGTAACATTGAGAAGTCATGAGGAAGGGCCAGAAGTGTGGCTTGTAAAGAACTTGCTTAGCATGTGCAAGACCCTGGCTTTGATATCCTCCAACACATGCATGTGCACACACACACACACACACACACACCTATAAAGTACATGCACCTATCCTTTTGTTAAATGTATTTGGCACAGACTCTCACTACGTAGCTCAGACTTGTAGTGATCCTTCTGTTTTCAGCCTCCCCAACACTGGGATTACAGGTGTGCACCCCCACACCCAGCCTTGGTGGCCATCTCAGCACACCCACGGATGGGGCCTGCCTGTCATATGGTGTTGGGGATTGAACCCCAGTTCCTGCGCTTGCCTAAGCAGGGACTTAGTCTGCTTATCTATCTCTCACCTGCCTGCACCTACCCTTTAAAAAAAAAATCACTTCTTGATACACATATCTGTCCATCTTCATGTAGCTTTTACTTTCATTTGCTACATCAAATCCAGAAGAGTTGCAATAGGAAGCCTGTGTTTGCCTATAAATGTTGTTCTTAGACAAAATACAAAATTATATTTACATGGTGCGTCCCCAAGTTCTCCTGGCTGCCCTTAGCAGAAGTGCTAATAGCACTCATCTAACTTTCCCCTTGCTTACCTTAGCTTTCCTGGCTGTGTGCATATTTTACTGGATGTTACACTTTCTTATGTTTAGGTTTTATTTGCCTGACACAAAAGTGTGAGTCAGTTGGCTCCTTGAGCTTCGCATACATTGTGCATAATGAATACTAAAGTGAGGATTATCTTCTCACAAGCAAAACTGAAAATGTAATTTCCTGCCAAATCTGCATTGACAAAAAGCAGAGAAACCTAAAACATTGGACAGTGCATGGTAATGTTTCTTCAGTCAAGTCTTCACAGCAATGGAAGACTTTGTGCCTTACCTTCTTTTGTTAATCTTTGATTTTGACAAATGAGATCAGAGAAAACTCTACTGAACTTTTTTTTTTCAGAACCAGGGATTGAACTCAGATCCTTGCCGCTTGCCAGGGAAGTGCTTATTCTACTGAGCTATCTCTCTAGTCCCTTCTACTGAACATTTTAGAGTACATTAAGTGCAATGTCTGTGCATGTTACTACCTGATTTTGTACTTTGATAGAATATATTATATTTGATATTTGTTGACAATTTAAATTCATTCTTTAAAATTACATAAAAGAAAGGGGTCCAAGAGATAGAAGTAAGGGAGCAGAAAGGGAAAGGGGATTAAAAAAGAATTAAGCTATGTCATGTTCCATGAACCGACTCCCCATGACAAATGTAACTATTATGTACTATGTACACATATCACTGATATATCATGGTGGCACAAGTCTGTAATCACGACACTTGGGAGGCTGAGGCAGGAGGCATGCTATGAGATCAAGGCTAGCCTGGGCTACTCAGTGAGACTTTGTCTTAAAGAAAAGAAGAAAGAAAGAAAGAAAGAAAGAAAGAAAGAAAGAAAGAAAGAAAGAAAGAAAGAAAGAAGAGAAGATGAAAGAAAGAAGAATCACAAAGCAAGAATGAAATATAATCTAAAACCTTTATAATATGAGCACATTCTTAGAAAGACGCCACCTTTTTCTCTGAACTCTTTCATCTGTTCTGGCCCCCTCACACATTCTTTTCACTACCATGGGCTTCCAAGTCTTCATACTAAAGATTCATGCCTGTCACCCTACTCTTTTGAATTGGTTTCTGTAAGGATGTGGGAGAAAACTTTGTGTTGTCACCCAACACAGAAAAAATCCCTACCTGCCAGTTTTCTGATCTTCAGTATGGACTTTGGAAGAAACTTGGACCCAGAGATGGGACAGGGGTGAAAAGAATTAAGCTGGGTTCTATGTATGTATCCAGGCCCCAGAATGAGCAGCATCTTATGCACTACAAACATGGGCTATTAAAAATTAAAAAGTTTTTTAAATAATAAAAAGAAATAAAGAGAAATCCAGACTCCTTGTTGGCCTTCTTCTTGGAGCAGCCTCATAGGTGTCTATTTACCTATGCCCTGGCCTGTGCTTGTGGCTGGGCCCTTCTTCAGTTCTGTTGTGTTACCCTGTCTCATCGAAGAGAAGCTATTTGGTTTCTTTGCTTTATGTTCCAGGCATGCACACTTTTACAGGAAGGAGACTATCAACTCCTTAATGTACAAAGAGAGAAAGAGAACAAGAAGGAAGGAAGGAAGGAAGGAAGGAAGGAAGGAAGGAAGGAAGGAAGGAAGGAAAGAAGGGAAAAAAGGAAGAGAGGAAGGGAGGGAGAAGGAAAAAGCAATCAAGGGCAAAAGTGGGTAGGGAAGGAGAACTAGTGAGAGAGGAGAGAAGGATCTTTCAGTGGTGAGGCCACGTTCCAGATTTAGGTGCTCCACCCCACCTACCCCACCACCAGCAGATGCAGCTCTACCAAAGATTCCTTTCAGTTTTTGGAGAGCTTAGTTTGACAGATGGTAGCAAAATGGTCTCTAAAATGGTAGCTGATTATTGACAGAAAACAGGAAGTATCCTTCTCTAAGCTGTCTGTGAACAGACTCAACTGCTAGTTGGATCACCACTTACAGTGACAGTGGTTCTTACTTCTTTAGGTTGTCAGATTAAAGATTACAGATTACCAGCATTGATAAAACTTGGCTCACAAATTTCAAAATAAAGTTATCTCTCTCCCAAGAGCATCTACAAAAATAAACCATATTTTATCATTAAAATATAGTTCTTATTTTAAAAAGTATTGTTCTGATGAAAATATTCTATCATAGTATTTCTTATATGAAAAAGTATATCCAAAATTTGAAAATAAGACAAAGAATGGCTGCATGATTTTTTTAATGTCTCACTGAAAATTGTTTCTCAGGCACATCCAAGAACATCTTAATTCTGAGAGGAATATATTTTTGTTGTACCTACTATTAACTATTAATAAGAACTAACTCTGGAAGCACATTGAGTTATATATTTTTGACAATTAGAGGTGTAGATTTTTCTTTCTGGAAAAAAGACAAGCCCAAGGATTATGTTTTATAGCCCTATACTATTAATCAATTTGTCTCTAACTTAACCAACTTATTCCAAAGCTGATGACACAATAAAATTTAAAATTGCCTTCTTAATCAGCTTTACAATTTTTCTAGCTCACAATGGGTTTTAAAAAAGGTCTTTGACCTGTATTTTCTTTTCATTTTTATGATATGCATGTTTTAAAATTTTTCAAAATTATATTTCACCTTTCTGTAATATTTTATTCTTCATGGGTAGGTGTGCAAAATATGATGTTATTCAAAGAGTAAAGAATACAGAATTTTATGTTAATTGTAATTCTAAAAGTACATACACATATTATGCATATATTTGCAGGAGGCAAAAGCATAGAAGAAATTGGAAATTACATACATGAAATCTCTGAAATAATAGTGCCTGAAGTAAACAAATAACTTCAGAAAGTAGAGGAGATCAGAACAGAAATAATTTCTGAAGTAAAAAAAGAAATGATGACTATAATGAAAGAAGTACTAAGTGCTTCTAAAGAAGACACTGATAAAAAAAATAGAGAATACCAAAATGATAGAATCCTTAAATGAGCAATATAGGAAAGAAACAGAATGCATGAAGTAGATTCAAAGTGATATGCAGGAAATTAATACCCCACTCACAAGCTGGAAACACCATTTGAATGAAAGTGAAAATAGACTTTCAGACCTGGAAAACACCACTGAAGCTTGTAAAAAGGTAAGAAAAGATCTTTTAAAAACAACTAGGACACAGCAAACAGGCCCAGTGCATGAACGAAACCACCCTGGGCATGCCAGAAGCTTATTCAACCCAGCAAGCAGGTCTGGTGTGTGAGTGAGACCACCCACAGCCCACCAGAAACTCATTGAACCCAGCAACAAAGCCCAGCATGTGGGTGGAACTTCATCCATAAGACAAGCCCAATGTGGAAAACTGCCACAGAACTCCCTGCAAAGAAACTAGAGAAAAGATCCACCAAATTGATCCAGGAGCAGAACATCTTGCCAGAGTGGCATAGCAGGTTCACCTCCAAGAGCTGCAGCCAAAAAAAGTGGAGCTCAGTAGCGAGACCTAAGCCACGGCAACCTGCACAAGTTGGAACTTGGTAGATCCAGATCTGGTGCTAAGGTAAGAACTCTACCAAAGCTCTACACCAAAGGTCAGAAGGCAGGGCTATAGAAAATGACAAAGAGAAGAAGCAAAATGCACTCTCAGGCCCCAAGACCACCCAGGACAAATACAGGAGACAATAGCATTGAATAAATTGGTAATCATATACCTGAAATCTCTAAACTAATAGCATCTGAAGTAAAGAAACAACTGCAGAAAGTTATATAGGAAATAAGATCAGAAATAATTTCTTAAGTAAAAAAAAAAAGAAATAATACCTATAAAAAAAAAAAAGAAGTACTAAGTACTTCTAAAGAAAACACTGATAAAAAATAGAGGCTAATAGAAAAATGATGGAATCCTTGAATGAGCAATATGGGAAAGTAATAGAATGTATGAAGCAAATTCAGAGTGCTATACCGGAACTTAAAACCTCAATCACAAGCTCAGAAAACTGTTTCAATGAAAGCCAAAATAGACTTTCAGACCTTCAAGACAGCATTGTAGGTAGTGAAGAGGTAAGAAAAGATCTCTTAAAAATGACTAGGATGCAAGAAAACATAATTCCACATCTGCAAGACGGTGCAAAGATGAACAACATAAGACTAATAGGTATCAATGAGAAAGAAAGAGTCTATACAAATGATATAAAAAGAATATGGGCAGAAGTAGTAGCAGAAAATTTTCCAAATATGGGAAAACAATTTGACACTCACGTAACTGAAGCATATAGAACTCCAAATAACATCAACCTAATTAAAACCACTCCCAAACACATAATAATCAATATCCCAGGAGTTCAGCAGAGGAATAGTATACTAAAGGTCACTAGAGAAAAGAAACAGATCACATTTAAAGGAAAATCCATTAGAACAACAGAAGATTTCTCTTTACAAGCCATCAAGTCAAGAAGAGCCTGGAACAAAATATTCAAGTCTTGCAAGAAAACAAATTTGCAACCCAGACTGCAAAACTCTCTTTCAACTTCAATGGAGAAGTGAAATACTTTCAGGATAAAAAAACAACTGAAGAATTTTATGATGAGAAAGTCAACCCTGCACAGTTTACTAAAAGATATTCTAGAGAGGGATCAAAATGACAACTCCATGAAGGAGAATGGAAAGAACCCACCAAATAGGGCAAGCAGTTAAACACTGGAGAAAAAGCCGTCTTCTAACTATCCTTTTGTATACAGCAGCAGAATATGTCCATCAGCATATTCTATAAATGCACTTCTCCTGTACCTATGGGTCATGATTCTATCCAGGTCTACAGGGTGGATATCAAGGAAAGAGCAGTAGCTCAGTCCCACATGTGACACCTGGCCACCAGTAAGCATTATGGGCACTGTCTGTGTCCATGACATACTAGAACTTTGTGTGATATCCTATCCCCAAACTGCTAGAAGTTCTGATCATATATTTGCCATTCCAATATATTTATTAAGTTT
>PVKN010026408.1:0-13832 GCA_004027915.1 Capromys pilorides | reverse complement strand
TTTCTAATAAAATAATAGCCAGAATAGATTTCTCCCAAAGACTTCATTATGGAATTGATCTTGAACTGTTGAAAATATACCAAATATGATTCAATCACAATTTTAGCAGTTAAAACTTCCATACCTCAGCTGTTAGCTGTTTCTGTTAAGAACTCAACTAGTGGGCCGGCCAAATAGCTCAGCAGATTAAAGCTCCTGCTTAGGCAGATGCAGGGCTGGCCCCAGGGCATGCTGAGATGGTGATGGAGACTATGGCGGCACGGGCCTAGAATCCCAGCTGGTGGGAGGCTGAACACGGTAGATCACTAGGAGTCTGATCTACGTAGTGAAACCCTATAGACCCTTTACTAAAATAAAAAAAAAAAGAACTCAACTAGTTTCCCAAATTTGTAAGTCTTCCTAGACATAATCACCTAGAGCTACCCAAACCCTGTACTTGCCACTGGTAACAAAAAACTAGCTTGCTGGAAGCTATACGCAGACAACAAGCAGATATATACAAGTAATACAAGCTGAAACTTAATTTCTAATGCTAGGATGGCAAGGGTACTACAAGCCAGCAGCTCCCAGGACTCTAACATGATTTCTACCATATTTATATCATTACTGAGAGGAACTGGCAACTAACAAGTTCTGAATCAAGGCTTCCAAATTCAGTGTAGAGATGTGTCTGTCTGTTTGATCTACACAAAACACTACCCTTTTGTTTCATTTTAATTCTTTATCTTGCCCGCTTAGCTCTTTATTCTTTATACAATGAATTATTAAAGAACTAAAGATGTCTGGGGGAGTAAAACAGTACAGAGATCGAGGGCAATAATTCTCCCAGTGGTGCGACTCAACCTTTCCAAACCCACACTGCGCGTGTGCTCTCCCCATCTCCCTTGCACCTCCACCAATCAAGGCTCCAGGCCTCCGCGCCACCCCTATGGTTTCATCCAGGGGCCACCTTTCCAAAGGAGTGAGTACTCTAAGACCACTGGCACATTTCCATGTCTTCCACTTCCTTTCAAAGAGTTCTGACTGCCTCAACTGCTTTATTCCACTGACTCAAAAGCCAAAGATGTATCATCAGATTGGACATGTTTTTATTAATTCTTCTCTTTAGTATTGGAATTTTTTGACCACTTCCTCCTCACTGAAATTTTCTATTGTCTTCCAAAAAAAGATACCAACCATGGTTCTCCCAAACTACCCTAAACATTGTAGAATTATGGATCATTTGCAATTCCTATCAGAGGCTGGTAGGAAACCTGAATCATGATCTTTAAATGACTCCCTTTCTAATAAATAAAAGCAGTCACATGTAAGTCTAACCAAGTATTGCCTGCAAGAAGCTAGAGTTAATGAACAAACTGGAGCTATTTCACTATTTTAAATTAGCACATGAATCTACTGCCCTAAGCAGAATTTGTCCTTGCTGATATGACAACAGTACTTTCATAGCACCTTTAAATAATACATTCTTTTAAGAAATCTATATTCATTAACTTAATTGTCATTTCACTAAATGTAAAAGTAACTTGCTGTAATCATGGATTATGTTGTAATATTAAAAAGCCTGAAGGTGCCAAAATATAATTCCTGAGTTCGGGTCACTTTGTCTGTCAGCTTCTGTGTACGACGTGCACACTGAACTCATCCACAGGGCCCCAGCAAGGGGACCTTGTCTGCAGCAGTCCTCCACACTGTAGCAGTTTTCTGTGACACATGGTGATACATGTCTGTAATGCCAGGAGGCTGAGGCAGGAGGATCATGAAGTCTAGCCAGTTTGAGCTACAGAGTGAGATCTTGTCTGTAAAAATAAACAGCAAAAATTCCTGACAGAAAAGTGGAATTGAGAGACGGGTACATTTTTGGCATGCCTTACTTCAATATTGTGCTTGAATCTTGCCTTAAATCAGATACTTGCCACTAAGAGAGTTAGCTAAAATTTTCATATTAAAATAGTTCACAATCTTTCAGAAATACATATTAAAAGAAAAGAAAAACTACTGAGGATGGTGGCAGTCCTATAACCCTACAACCCAGCTGGCACCCAGCTCCTGAGGTGGTAGGAGGTCTGCTGGGGCCTACCGACAGATGAGTGGCCTCCAGCGAGTGGCCTGTAGAGGCAGAAGACCAGCAAAAGGGAGCCCACGCCCTCCCAAGTCATGCTGCTTGCTTTGCAATAGTAGTAAAGACTCAGTGTTAAGAACCGGGGATTAGCTTAGTGGGACAGCACCAGCTCAGCAAATTTGGACACTAGATTGGAACTCCAGCACTATAAAACAAAAACAAAAAACCTGCGTCAAAGATCTGGCTGGTTAAAGAAACCCTAATTCCTTAAAATTTAACCATGTTGTATGGGTCACTAAGGTCATAATTAGTGCAAGTTTCGCTCATGCAACCACTGCTGCAGGAAGAAGCACTGAGGACATGCCAGGCTCTACTCACCAGGCGTCAGGAAGGCAAGCTGGAAAGGGCACCAGACCTTGGCCTTCAAGAAGTTCACAGGCTCATGAGACAAACATTTACATTACAGAGGTTTTCTTTTATTTGTTGTGCGTCACAAAATGTGAGTTAACTTTCACTGCTAATAAGATGCCGTGATCATTAAGACATATTTCTAAATTAAGATTTAAAAAAATAAATAAATAAGCTCCCAGACAGACAAGATAACTATATGCTGTCATCTTGCTGAGCTTTCTCTTGGGTAAAGTCATATTATCTCCCTATTAGTAATTTAATTAACATAAATCCAATTTCTAAAGCCATAAGCTATAGAGCACAATACTGATGAAATCACAGAATTTCTGAATAAAAATGATTACAAAAATCATCCAGGTTAGCCCCGCATGGTGGTGCACACTTGTAATCCCAACACTCAGGAGGCTGAGACAGGAGACTCACCGCCAGTTCCAGGCCAGCCTGAGCTATACAGCAAGACACTGTCCCAAAAATTTAAAAAAAAACTACACTTTAAAAAAAAAATCTAGTTTAATCTAAATTCTCCCTAGAGTCACATTCTCTAAGCATTTCCATCTGAAATTGCAGGGGCCAGCGAGATGGTTCAGCAGTCTAAAGCACCTGCTTAGGAAAACTTAGGCAACTCCAGGGACCACGGTTCGATTCCAGTAATCACACGCTATGCCAGTCCCAGCCGCAGGACAGGTTGATTCAGCCATAATAAAAAAAAGCATCTGAAATTGCAGAAAACAACAGCTACAACTGTGCTTAAAAGACTCAATCTTGCCTTCAGCAGCAGAAGTCTTTTACACTCACTGCCATGTGAACAGAACTGCAGCTTCTCTCTCCCTTCAATGGCATTATCTAAAAATTCTAAAGTAAACACAGATAGAAGTTTTAACATTAGAGGCCTTCTTTTCTAGAGCTCACTGACCAAATCAGTAGGTAATGATACAAAGATATAATAAATTATAAATGAATAAATTATAAAAACATAGTACTACAGCATCTGACAATCACCTAATCACTGAAACAACAGCGAAGTAGAGCGTTAATAATTGCAGTGACACAAAACACATTAACAAAATCAACACATATTCAAAGAATGTTTTTCTAATAATATGTTGTTATTTTTAGGCCTGACTTAAAACAGTTGAGATTATCCTGATTAAACCTTCAATTCAAGGTTTTTTAAAAACAACATTATTTTGGAGGGTTATACATTTAATTACTAATGGACTAAAACAAAGTTAAGCCAACTGCTCAGAAGTTACAAACGTCAAAAAAGTGGAATTAACTTACAACAATAATAGTGAAAGGAATCATTATTCCACCTAATAACGCATAGGATATGGTGTCTTCTTTGTAAGGGTACTCGATGGACTGATCATTACAGAACATTCCTCGTTGGAAGGGGTTATGCCTTGAAGTAAGAATTGCAAAAGGCAATCCAGCTAGCAAAAGGGAATAAATAAAAATATCATTAAAAATTGTCAAAACTGGTTAATGGCAACAATTATCTCAGAGACTGTTTAAAAATGCATTTGGCATGAAAATAAAGAGCACATGTAAAAAGGAAATGCGGCAATGCATGCAACAGAAATTAGAAGGGTTACAGTTTAGGGTAAAGTGTTTTTTCAAGAGGAAACAAAGCTTCCAAGTTCTCCATTAACCACACTAACAAAATATCTCCATCCCTTGTTTCTGCCAATAGACTAAATGGATTCTGGGGAAATCATTTTCAGATCCAAGCTGTCACTCAATCAGCAGGGTTTCAACCCGATTCTCACACCAATTTGTCCTGCGCTTTGCTTCCAAAAGGCAAACAATGTTCTGACGTCCCCTAGCACATCCATATACCACCACCACATTCGGACAGACCATGGTCCCAGCTAAGCTCATCAGTCCCTAATGTCGGTACCGGCAGGGCAGGTCTAGAGCTGCTGCAGGAGTGCAAACTCAAATCAAGCTTCTTAAATACAGACAGACAACAGGTGACAACCTAAAACCACCTACCAAGCACTCTGCTGGCATCGTCAGTGTTTTCAGTAAAGACCACATCTCACACTCACCTCCTGAAAAGCCTAACTTTTGCCTAAACACGTTTTGTGAATTTAGTTCTCTTCTACTTCACTGAACCTGGCCACTGCTGACTCAAAATACTGATTTGTTCTAAACAACGCAGCTTAGCAGAGCCCCTCAGAATGAGGTCTGACAGGCGTTCCCTTAGGTGTTGCACACTGGGCAGTGCGCCCTCGCCAAGCTAACACACTCCCCATAGGCCCACGGACGCTCTCTCCAAGCAGCACCAAGACTGGATGACTACTGACAGTTCTCACTAATCGCACTACCTAAAAGCTGAACAACAAGCTGGCCTCTGCCACTCTCCCTGAGTGTGTACGGCACAAATACCAAATATCAAATTACAAGAGCCAAAAAGAAAGGCATGCGAACCAAAGCTGATCTGTTAGCTAATTTGCTAACAGCTGTCAGCCCTCCCAAGTCTCCAGCGCCACAGTTCTACCCAATGCTACGCCTGTGCACACGGGCACGAAGGCGCACCCCAAAGAAACACTGGAGCGGACTCCGACCTTTATCACTATGCCACTGTCCCGTCTGCACTTGAACTCTCCTCCATTCCCCGATCACCTGTATCCAGAGCAACGGAGTGACAAACCCACGTCCTCAGTGCACGTAACTAGAACCACAGCACAGCTTCAGAAGACACGCACCACCTTCGGGTGCTTCTCAGCACCACCGTAGATGTAAATCCACAGAACGGGGATTTCAGCCGCAGCCTGCTCTACCCAGTAACTAAACAGTTAAGCTTCAACTCACAGCCGTACTACTCAGATAACAACCACACTGTCTGAATAAACAAATTTGTGCTCACAAACAACCAATCACTTTTTCTATAATGCATTCTATTTGTGAGAATTCTACACAAAATAATGGAAGCTTTACTGTCTTACATAGCTTATTTCTGAACTGGCTACATTTTTTAGTATGCATCTCTTCCTCTTGGAATAAGATATTTAATATAGGAATTCACAAATATTAGTGTCCAAAACTCTTTAGCCTTTTGCTTCTACTCTAAAGAAAGTGCACATTAATAACCCAAATATACTAAAAATATTAACATATATATGCCCACTAATATTAAGAATTTTCAATCGCCGGTCCCACAAAAAAATTAAGAATTTTTCTTTTATTCTAAAATTCAGAAATTATCCAAAAACTTAGAGAAAAAAGCTCAGAGGTGTTTTTTAGGATAAAAAAGGAAAACAGAAAAATTACGTAAGACAGAAATATTTATGTAGACAAATACTAAGTGAATCCATTGTATAGAGAATTCTGCTAGGTACCACCAGGAATACAAGGCTAAACAGCACCCAGCATGTAATTATAGCAAAGAATAAACAGGTAAAAAAGAACTTTTAGAGGGTTCAAGAGCAAAGAAAAACTACTGAGTGGTCATATTCAGTCAGCTGGTGGTTATGAGGATCTGAACCTCTGCTAAAGGCGTCCAGGAGAATGATACAGATTTGGGGACACAAAGGATCTCAAAAACCAAAGGTGAAAGACCATGTACAATGTGTTTTCAACCTCCAGTCTTCTTAAAAGAAGTTTTAATATGGAAGAAAGGGCAGAGCCCAGACTGTGACAGTCTTTAGAAAGAAATAAGAACCCAAGCATACATCTACCACAAATACACACTCGTCTCTTGAAAGCTATGAGGGGTCACAAAAAGCCTCTGCAGTACTGCTAACTTGGTAATACCACAGATGGGCATACAGCTCAGTGGTTGCCATGTGCCTAGCTCGCAAGAGGTCCTAGGTTCATTCCCCAGTACCATAAATAAATAACCAGCCAACCAACAAACCAACTAACCGACCAGTATTTGTCATCCTTCACACACTCTAGGAGATACAGTACTATTACGGATTGGATCTTAAATGTTCCCCAAAGCCCATGTGTTGAAGGCTTGGTCCCCAGCTGGTCGACCACGGGAGTGTAGAACCACTGGGAGGTGGGCCCTAGTGGCAGGTACCATGTCACTGGGAGACACCCTTCAAGGGTGTGTCTCATGGGTCTCTCTGTCTCTACTTCTAAACACCAGGAGGTGAGAGGCCTGGCTTTGCCACAAAAGCTACCATGACACTACCTCCCCACAGAATGAACACACTGCAGCCCAGTGACCACGGGCTGGAACTGCAAGCCAGAATAGGCCTTCCTCCCCCCAAGTTATCTCAGGTATTCTGTCACAACAACCAAAAGCTAATGCAACCACCCAATGCCATGTCATTTTCACTGATTAAACCTGAAAATAGACGCCAAACCTCAAGTTGTTCAATGACTCACTTAACGGCTCAAAATGAGCTGGGGTCGTTGGCACACACCCATAATCTTAGCGCTCTGGAAGTCCAAGGCAGGAGAAGTATAAACTCCAGCCCAACCTAGACAAAAGAGAATAACTTCAAGAAGGGCTAGGGTCCGCTAAGCCAAAGAACACCCCTGGGCTCATCCAAGGAGGCTGGGGCAAAAAGCAGGTCTACAGCAAGAAGCAGTGGGCCAACGCCAAGGGGGAGGTGGAGAAGGCAGCTTTGGGGTCCCACTGTCAGCAGCTCACTGCTCTTGATTCCTTCTCAACGAAACATCTCTGAACTATTTACTTAAGCTACTATACTTGCAGCCAAGAGACATAACTTTTAAACTGTTGATCATTTTTAGTAAAAATGGTTAAATGAGAGTAAACCTATAGGATTTTAATTTTTTCATTACCTATCAATGCTTCAGTGAACATTCCCAAATAAAAACTTCTGTTTGCATTTCTAAGTATTTCCTTAGAATAATTCTGACATGTAATTACAAGACCGACTGTTACGGTTTACATCTAAAATATCTTCCTGAAGCTTCCAATGTCCAGAGTTGGAGCTTCAGAAAATGACAAATCATGAGGGCTCCAATTTCATCACTCATGCTACTTAATTTGACAGAACTGTCACTGGTGATAGAAACGGGAGATGGACCGTGGCGGCCTGGCTGGTGGAGCTCGCGCCCAGGGCCCACGGCTCTGCCACTCTGCTTCCTGGAGGCTCGGGGTGAGCCCTTCTGCTCCTCCTCACCCCCTCAGCACAGTGCTCTTCCTTGCCACAGGCCTCAAAGCAACAAAGCTGGCCGACCACTCAATGAAACCTTGAGACAGGAGCCAAAATAAATCCTTCCTCCTTTAAGTCGTTTTCCTTCGGTATGTGGTCAGGGACAGAAAGCTAGCACATGAACAGCATGAACTCTGACTACTCCAAAAGGCTTGCCCTAGGGCACTGACTTACCCCACTACAAAAAAATGTGAGTATCTGATATTATCTTTGACGTCTACCACACATTTCAAGGCAAAGGTAAAAGGTGGCATTTGTTGTTTTAGATTAGACATCCTTTTTCTTTTCCTTAAAAGAGTGCATTTCTAAAACAGTTCCCTCCTTATAATCTCTTGTGACCACATTTATGAGTTTTTCTTTTAATATTACCTGGAAAAATTCACTTTTCTTCCCCTCTCCCACGCCACTTTTAAACAATTTAAAGGCACAAATTGCACACCATAAAATTCATCTACTCTAAAGACACACTTCAGTGACTGATTCTTATAAACCTATAAAGCCATACAGCCATCAGTGTAATAGTTTCTTAGAAGACTTCAGTCCCATAGGTTTTCTGCCTCTACACAGAAAGGCTTTTCTGGACGTTTCACATCAACGGAATCATACACTATCTGGGGCTGCCTCTGCAGCTTGTGCCACCTAGCACCTGCCGAGGTGCGCGCGTGCTGCGGCACCCGCTGGCTTCCTTTCTGCTGCCAGCACATCCTCTTGTATCCACCACCACACTGTATCTGTCTATTCACCGGCTAACGGACACCTGGGTTGTTTCCAGGCTGGGGCTAGCATGACTAACACTAGTGTGAGCATCCACATACAAGTCTTTGTGCAAATATATTTTCATTTATAACTGGCCAATACCTACAAGTGGAATTACCAGCTCACACAGTAACTTTGTGTTTAACTTTTTAAGAAACTGCCAAGTCATTTTCCAAGGAGGCTGTGTCACTGAACATTCCCATATCCTGCGTTTCAACATTCCCACGTGGCCAGTCACGTTCTGTTTAGGCCTCAGAATCTCTGCACGATAAGCTCATCCACAAATAAGCACAGTTTCCTACTTCTACCAAAGAATATGCATAAAGGCTCACAAGAGCATGCAGTATGAGGGTAACTCTTGCTCCACAAGAGCACTTCCCTATGCTAGACCAGAGACGGGACACAAAACCTAACAACGTGGTTATATCAGTGTTAATTTATTCTTGTGTGATGTAACTTTTAGGACCAAAACAGGAACATTAATGAACTGTTTTAATCACAAAGACTGGTGGTAGGTATCCAGCAAAACTGAGAAAATGCGACCAAGAGCTCTACATGTATATGGAAGGAACCCCGCTAATATTACTCAAAATGACACAAATGCCCCCACAAGATAACGTTTTAAAGTTCTTCTGTACCAGTGGTCGCAAACCTATGGCACATGTGCCGCAGCTGGCTGTGACTAATGGAAATTCTGAAAGGGTCACCATCACTGTTGTAGGCTGTAGGATGGATCAGTATTTTATTCTTTCCTATTGAGTAGCATTTTATAAAATGTATCAGATACCTAGGAGAGTAACATGCAGCTCCAGAGCCTGCACTGTCTCAGGGCTAAAAACACCATGCAACGGTCTGACAAAACCAGATGCACTGTTGTTGGGGCCTTGAGATTTGCTGTAAGGTAAGAAACTACCATGGCGGCCTGGAAGATAAAAGGACCCCATCGGCCAACCAAAAGACCCATGGGACAGAGAAGATAAAGTCCATTTGTGAAACACTTCAGCTGTCACCTTGTCTCAATGCATGAACCAGAAGGAACGATGTGGATGAAGTAAGAAGCCTAGAGAACACAGCGCTACATGTAACAGTCAGCTGTTATCTCTGCCACCTGACGGTACTCTTGGGCCAACAGGCATGTAATGTGTGTGTATATTTATTTTTTACATTTTATTTATTTAGGTTATGGCTGGCTCAGCCTGCCCTGGAGATGGAGCTGGCACAGCATATGGTGCCGGAAATCGCACCGCGGTCCCTGTGGCTGCCCTACGCCTGCCTAAGCAGGTGCCTTAGACTGCTGAGCTATCTCGCTGGCCCCTGTGTGTATCATTTAGTCCACCTTCTCTATTAGGTCATTTGAAAGTTTACCACGGTTTATTTACCAATGAAGAAAATTTCAAGCTAAAAAAAGTCAATTATGAAAAGACCCCATGGAACTGGAAGTGTAGCTCCATGACAGCACATGCTAAGCACAAGGCCCTCCACACAAGTGCCAGCACCAGCAAACAAACACACAACAGGGCTGGTGGAAAAGCTCAGTGACTGGAAACCCTGGGTTCAACCTACAGCACCACAGAAGATATTCCAAAAAAGAAGAAAAGAATTACAGTTGTCAAAAATGTTAGCAAGCCAGGCATGGTGGCGCACGCCTGTAATTCCAATACTCAAGGATGCTGAGGCAGGAGGATCACCATGAGTTCAAGACCAGCATGGGCTACAAAAGTGAGTTCAAGACCAGCCTGCAATATACAGTGAGATTCTGTCTCAAAAAAAAAAGAGAGAGAAAGAAGAGGCTCATGCTCAATAACATAGTAAAAAAGCTGGGTACAATGGCATATGACTACTGGCCCAGCAATGCAGGGGCTGAAGCAGGATACAAATTCAAGCCCAAACTGGGCAACTTAATGAGATCATGTTTCAAAATAAAAAATAGTCCAGGGACATAACTCAGTGCAAAAGGCCCTGGGTTCAATCCCCTGAACTGAGGATAAGAAAAGAACCGAGAGAAGACGAGGCCAATCATGAGCACCACGTAACTGAAAGAAGGTTTAGCTGAAGCGCTACATTCCATCACTGACAAGCTGGAGCACCTTCCCTGTGCACAGCACATGCTCACGCGATACGCAGCCTACGCCTCAGAGGCGCTTCATTAGTAGTACTTTTACTAGAGATTTTCAGATGCACAGGGCACAACATGGCCAATATACACTGACAATCAAGCTGTTTCCTGGGCCAGTGATGTAGGCAGCTCAACGCCAGCACCTGCCTGGGTGAATACGATGGCAAGTGTGAGGGCCTGAGTTCAAGGCCTGGTACCACAAAAAACTTTTCCTATTTATAAACTCTAATCTAAAAGAGAGATCTTTGAAACAGATTAATACTAGGTACATTTAGGCTCAATTCCAAATACAGACCAAAAGCCAAGGAACACCATTATAGAAGCCTTATAAATTAAAAAACTTAAAATGTTTTGATCAAAATTGAAGGACATTTCATTATGAAAGCTTATTATAACTCAACTAGAGAAAACAAGCTCTTATTGCCTTTAAGTACCACATTTAATAATGAAGCAATCATTGCACTTGGCTCAATAATTAACTTGAGTGTGGGGCCTGGTGGCACGTGACTATAGTCCCACCACTCAGGGGGCTTAGGCAGGAGGACTGCTACATTTGAGCCCAGGCTAGGCTATATCATGAGTTCAAAGCCAGCCTGCACCACAAAGTGAAACCATGTCTCAAATAATAAGATTATTATTATTAACTGATTATTACTATTATTATTAACTGAGTTCTGGCCCTGTACAAGACCTTATTTAGAAGAGGAGGGACAAGTTATATAGTGGTCAAATTTATTATTTGATTCAAGCAAAGTCAACAGGACTTGCGCATAAACTGATGAGCTGTAACATAAGAAAAGGAGTTAGCAACGACCACCCAAAGGATTTCCACTCAAGCACCCAGAACTTTACTTTGTGATAATGAGGACTGAACCCATGGTTTCCCACACTTTGAGCATATACTCAACACTAAACTACATCCCTAGCCCTTTCTTAAATTCTATTTTCTTTTATTTTTTGTGGTACTGCGGATTGAACTCAGGACCTTGTGCTTGCCAGGCAAGCACTTACTCTACTGAGCTATCTCCCCAGTCCATTTCTTAAATTTTAGACAGGATCTAAGTTACCCAAACTTGTAACCCTCCTGCCTCAGCCTCCTGAGTAGCTGGTATTACAGGGGTGTTCTACGGATCCCAGCATAACCATAAAATTAAAAATACACTGTGTGGTAGAAGACTGGAGATGGGACACAGAGCTGGGCAGATCCAACAGCCTCACCCTGGGGTGCCACACAGGAGAGACAGGCAGTGGCCACAGAGTCTGAAGGCCGGGGAAGTCCAGTCTGAAGACAGAAACTCAGCTCACAGAGGGGAACTAGAGCACTGGTGCCACACAAGGTTACTGACTAGGGAGGAAGGGAAATGGCAGGGGGAAGGCAGATCCAAGCTCTGATCTCTGCAACACTCCACTTTTAAAGGTCAGGGAAAAGGCAGGGCACTTACAAAAACAAAACAAAACAAAAAAACAGGTCACCAGAGGCCAGCCACAATGTTGTGCATGTATAATCCCAGAAACCAGCTTGTGGGGCTGAGGCAGAGAAAACATTAATTCAAGGCCAACCTAAATATTCAGTGAGACCCTGTCCCAAAAGTGTGTGTGTGTGTGTGTGTGTGTGCGCGTGTGCACGCACACGCATGCATGTCACATAAAAGCCAGAAATGGAATTAAAACCAGGAAAGTGTACAAAATCCCAGAGAATCTATCACAAAATCTTAAAACTAGTGAGTACAGTAAGAGCACAAGATATAAAATAAACTATGACAAAAAAATCCTATTTCTATGTACTAGCAATAAACTGGAGACTCAAATTAGCTTAAAGCATAATACCATTTATAATAGTGCAAAATACTGAAATATTTAGACATATAAGATCTTTATGCTGGAAAATATAAAATACTGATTAAAAAAAAAAACCAAACACCTATATAAGGACACACTACCTCTACGGACTGGAGACTTAACAAAGTAAAGGTCAATTCTCCGCAGATGGATTTATAGGTTTAAGGCAATTCTTACCAAAATTCCTGCAGACCATTCATGTAAACATAAGCACAGTTATACTTTATGTGGAAAGTCATGGGAACTACACAGACAAAATTAAATTTGAAAAAGAGTCCTATAATTGGAAGAATCACTTGCCCTGAATTTGAGAAAAGCAATGCTATTATTTCATTTTGACCAATTTTAAGTTACTTGATATATTTTTTTTACCACCCACTATACAGCTATGAGTGGTATTAGTATTGTGTAATAAGTGGTATTATTATGTATTGGTCTTATTAATGTAAGACCAGACACAAAAATCAATGAAGCTGGGCAGGTACAGTGATGCACTCCTGTAGTCCCAGCGCTGTAAGAGGTGGAGGCAGGAGGATCACAAATTCAAGCTCCACCTGAGAAATGTAGCGAGACCATGTTTCAAAATAAGAATAAAAAGGACTGGGGAAGTAGCTCAGTGTAAAGGCCCTTGGTTCAGTCTCTAGTACCTGAATGAATAAATGAATGAGCAGAAAGCAATGTAGAGAAATAAAACCACACAAATACAGCAACCAATTAATTTTCAATAGAGGCTTAAAAGTAATAAAATTCAATTGGTCATGCAGAAGAGGAAGAAAAAGTGGAAGAGGAGAGAGAAGAAAAAGAAGTGGAGGACAGAGGAGGAGAGAAAAACAGCAACGATGATGATGACAAAGCATATAAAAGGTGAACAGAGCAGTGCCTTTCTCAAAATCCAACACCAAAATGGTTTCCTAGAATAAGGACAGACTATGATCGATCTGCTATCTGAACTGATGAAACAAACCCTCTTCTCATGCCTTGAAAAACCATCGTGTTCATAAGTAAACACACATGAACAGATTTAATAGTTTAAATGTTATGGAACACCGGGAGCAAAGCTAAGAAACAAAATTTCAACTCAAACCTTCATTCTTAAAGTCTCTAGACCAAGAGTCAGAAACTTCCAGCTAACCTAGACGGCCAAGTTCCAGTGTATGCCTTATCATATCAACCCAACTTTCCAACTATTCTGCCCTAAAATAAGCTTTACTGACTAGACTCATATTCAAATTTGTAAGTGATAAAGAAAACCAAAACAAAAGATCTTATGGGACATTCAAAGTCCACCAAACAGAGTAATCCACCCTAAAGATCCCGAGGAACTATCCCAAAGTAACACGAGAGAGGAAGGTAGATTTGGTACAGTTTAAATCCCAATGTGGCCACTTGCAGGGAGAAAAGAGAAATGCCTCAGGGACTTATCGGCTGGACCCGGATGGTATCTGGGATTACACTTCGTTCTGAACACTCAATCAGCCTTCTTTCTTTACACACACGCAGAAATGCCAAACCA
>PVKN010026407.1:0-13833 GCA_004027915.1 Capromys pilorides | reverse complement strand
AAAAAAAAAAAAAAAAAAAAAAACTCAAGACAAACAAACAAATAAAACAAACCCAGGTAGATGTAGATGGTTATTCTTATTAAAGGTAATTATAGCACTCAAGCCCAAGAGTGTAAATTGGCTGGCTGGGTAATTTACCTTGACAGACAACAAAATTATGTTTAAATATCAGAGAAAGGAGACAGAACACATGAAGATGGCTGCGGATAGATTCAAATGCTTTCTGAACATCTTTGCCAGTCTTGAAAATATTTTCTATAATTTCTGATTTCTTTCCCAGCTAAGAATCAGCTTCATCTGAAATTGGGGCTTTTGAGAAACTGAGGGCCTTGTTTCCCCTTGGGTGTGAAGGTGGGTGGCTATAACTGCCTCACAGTAAATGCTGCAGTCCCCTAGCCATTCGCTTTTAATATGCGTTCCCCATGGATAAGCAAAAGTGGGAGGAATCTGAGCAATTTCCAGGGCTCCTTTGGGGTGCAGTCAAGTGTTTCTGAAAACTGATCAAGGCCCTTAGTAGGGTCTGGCTTTCTTCAGGAAGCAACTTGTAAATTTTATTTGACTGGGCCTTATTTTTCTCATTTATAATATAAGGCGTTTGAATTAAACTCCTTGTATGGGACACAGAGTCCCTAAGCAATGAGGGGAACGGGGCCATACTCAGTATATGCTTGGGAAACTAGGCTCAGCTGTGGCTGCAGTCTGCCCTTCGGGCCTTGGCTTGGTTATCCTCTCCCTGTGTCTCTGACCTCAGCATGAGTGTCATTTTCTCAGGAACCTGGCTCTGCATATAGTCATTTATTTTGTTGATGTCTGGGTTTCCCACCAGGCCTTGAGCTCCAGCATGCCCATGACAATGCAGGGACTTGTTCACCTTGCACCCCTGCTACATGTACAATGCTTGGCCCAGAGTAGGTGCTCAAGGAATATTCATTATGCCAAATAGGGAGACCAAGGGATACCTAGGGAAAAGCAGACCAAAGGGCAGTACAAACACAGGAACAGGTCTAGTAGATGGCTTGTTGCCAAGGTAACAGTGCTGCATTCGATGATGGTGACAGGAAGTGCTCTCCTCACCCCATGCCCTGCCCTCTTTACTGTGGGCCTTCAGTGCTATCTGCCCAGTGTGTCCATAGATGTTGGGGCCATGTGGTGGCAAATTAGTTCATCTAACCCCAGAGACCTTTAAGATTAAGAAAATCTTAGGTGAGTGTGGTCATGATGCTTGTAATTCTAGCACTCTGAGAGGCTGAGGCAGGAAGATCCCAAATTTGGACTCAGCTTGGGCAACTTAATAACTTAGTGAGATCCTGTATCAAACTAAAAAACAGAAAAGGCTGGAGCCAAAGCTCAGAGTAAAGGCTAAAACAAACAAAGCATACTGAAACAAACAAATAAAAAACTTCATATTAATAATTTTAACATTATTCCCTATCTTTTCAGTTTTCTCTTTTGCTGATTTCTGCTCCTGACCTATTATGCAAAAGATTTTTTTTTTTCTGAGATAGGGTCTCACTATGCAGTTCAGGCTGGCCTTGAACTCACTTTTGTAGCCCAGGCTGGTCTTGAACTCACACCAATCCTTCTGCCTTAGCCTCCCAAGTGCTAGGACTACAGGCATGCGCCACTAACCTATTATGAAAAATTTCAGACCTACAGAAAATGTGAAAAAACAAGACCAAAAGTAGTTTTCACTTAGATTTATTAATTATAAATATTTTGCTAACTTGCTTTGTCTTTATTGATACATATATATGATTTTTTCTTTTGCTAAGCAAATTGAAAAAGAAGTTATTGATATTGTGACATTTTGCCTCTAAAACATTATCAGGTATCTTCTCAGAACCAAAACATCATCCTACACAACTACAGTACCATTATTACAGCCTAGACATTCAACACAGAAACAAAGTCTAATGTACACCCATATTTAAATTTTTCTATTCATCTTAACAATATTTATGATCATGTCATTTTGTTTTGGTTTTGTGTTCTTTCTCTGTGTTGTAGCCCATAGTTATTTTTGTTTTGTATTTACTACAGTGTCTACAGGGTCTCACTAAGTAGCTCAGACTCAGTGATCCACCTGTGTTCAGCCTCCCAAGAGCTGGGATTACAGGTGTGCACCACCATGCCCAGTCTCAGTTGCTTTAATCCATTGAGCTATTTGTCCAGCCTAGTCCAGAGTTTAGTAAAGGATCATGCATAGCATTTAGTTTTCCTGTCTGCTTATTCTCCCTTGACCTAGAATCATTTTTTCCATGTCGCTTTGTTCTTTGTTAAAGAGCTGAACAGTTGTGGTGGGATCAGGCTCTCTAGCTCATAGAATCTCCAAGCTTGTGTTGATTATAAGATTGCTAATAGCAGTTTATTCAATGTTATTACTCCTTCTTCATTCTCTGCTATTTAGTTGGCATTCTTCTATGGAGAATCACTTTCTCTAACACAATCTGCCCTCCTTCTTCTAGCTGCCACATCTCTCTATTCAAGGGTGGAGAAGTCAGCTTCTCCCCTGACAGAAGAGTGAGAGTTGCTGAAGTGACAAGAGGTCACTGGCATTCTATGCTTATTATTTTCTATCTATAAAATGGGAAGAGCATCACTTGTGTAATTACCAGAGATATCAGAATGACTAATAGCACTGTGATAGGTGACACCTAGAATGTCAGGGTGATCATAGGCAGCAAGCAGGAAAACACCGTCTAGAACTTTTCAGATTTTTGTAAAAATTTGAAGGATGAGAAGAAACTTTTGCATCCTTACTTTGTTCTTTGGAACTTTTGCCAATCAGGTAAATAGACCTCCAGCTGAGCCCAGCTCTTGTCTTTTCTTCTTGTCTATCTTTTCCTCGTTCCTGCTATTATTTCTCTCTAGGGCACACCAAGACACCAATGAGTCGTTACAGCACTAGAGACACGCCTTTCCCTGGTTTGTCTCTGATTAGATGCCATAGCTATATGCCTAGGCCAGCCTCCTGCTGGCCCTCAGGAGGGCTATTGCCAGACTTTCCTTCCATGCAGGGCGCACTCAGTCTCTTAGCAGTGGAGACACATTATCAGAAATGTGTTGTGTAGAGGTTTTGTCACTGTGTGAGTTATCATAGAGTGAATAACCTGCCCAGTATAGGTTGGTCACTCAGTCACAGTGCTGAGGATCAAGCCCAGGTTGTTGCCTGTGGTAGGCAGGTGCCACACCCTCATTTCCTCAGCTTCCTCTCTGATGCAATCAATCACGAGGAGAGAAACTGAAATGTGTGGCTTCTTCTGCTGCATTATAGCACAGGACTTTATAGAAAACTTTTTTTTTTTTTGTAAGTAGAAGTACACTCTGACATAAGCAGAGTCCAGCTGTGGTGGGGCAGGCCTCTAATCCCAGCACTTGGGAGGCTGAAGCAGGAGGATGGCTATGAGTTCAAGGCCAGCATGGGCTATAATGTGAGTTCAATGCCAGCCTGAACCCTATCTCAAAAATAAAAAAGTCTGAAAGTGTAATATAAACATGCAGATCAGTAATGTAGCCATTTCTTATCATTACCAAGTGTCACATTTGATATGTAATTGTATGTGATATGCTTTCATACACTGGTAACACTTAGGGGTTTCTTTAGACCAGCAACACCACCAACCCATGAGTAATGTGCTGCACCATGATCTTACAAGAGCTGTGATGTCATGAGACAAGTCTCTGTCTCTCTGTCTCCTCTCTGTCTCTGTCTCTGTGTGTGTCTCTCTCTCCCCCTCTCTCTTTCTATCTCTCTCTTGTATCATATCTTTTTATTAGTGTATATTGATTGTGCAGATTAATGACTTTCATCTTGGCTGATTCACACATGCATGTGACATATTTCAATTATTTTTTATTACTTTTAATAAGAAATAACAATGTGATAATTTCAAAACACATTAGTAGTACATTCCCAATATTTGATACAATGCATATTGTTATCCTCATAGTAGTTCTACAGAGCATAGGGTGTAGACGTGATAATTTTTCTAATCTTTATTGGTACAAAAAATTTCTTCTCATTGAACTAAGAGAAAGTAGTTGTATACATAATTCAGTGTTTCATAATTGCAGTGGGTTATTGACAAAGGGTGGCAATGTTGGAAGCTGTTCTTTTAAACTTTTTACAGCTCAGCATACTAATCTAGCTTACCATTTTATGCCTTGTGGTTAAACTTTTCTGCTGGGTGGTTAAGGGCAAGTTAAAGCAAGACCTGTATAACAAAACATGTAACCTTTGTATCTCCCAAGATCAGTCAAATCCCCTCAGGATTTACTTTGGAACCATGTACAATGCTTTGTAGAACTGTTGTCAGTGTCAGCTGTCTGGATGAGTCACAGCCATCGCTTGACCAGTTTGCTTTCTGTGAAAGCCTGAGAGAATGTTTTCTCTCTAGGTGACTCTCCTTAGGCACACTATATATCCTCAGTCCCTTTCCTTTGTAGCTCCATAATCTCCTTGAAGAGAAAATTTGGGAAACCATTTTCAAGCTCTCTGTCATCCCATTTGTCACATCTGCCACCATATATATATATATATATATATATATATATATATATATATATATATATATATATATATATATATATATATTTTTTTTTTTTTTTTTACATAGGGTCTAACTATGTAGTCTAGGTGGGCCTGCACTTGGAATCCTCCCACCTCAGCCTCCTAACACTGTGCCATACCACACCTGCTTTCACATGTGGCATTAAGGCTTGACTATTCTGTAGAAGGAAGCTGGGAGGGAACACAGGTGCAAGTTGAGGAGGCTGTGGCAGTTCTCTAGGAGAGGGTTGGGGTGGTGAAGATGGGCTGGGTTTGTGGTACTTTGGAGGCAGAACTGACAAGAGTACCTGTTTGGTTGGATGTTGGGGTGAAGGGAGAAGATGTGACTGGAGGACTCATAAATTTTGAGCTAGTAGTCAGCTGGATGGTGATGCTATTTCTTGAGATGAATGAAAAAGGATCCAGTTTGAGAGTAAGATGGAACCCTCAGTTTGTGCCAGAGCAGTGACATGGGTCTGTAACCCCAGCACTAAGGTGGCTCAGCCAGGAAGACTGAGTATGAGACCATCCTGGGAATCTTAGCAAGTGCAAGGCTGGGCTGGGCTGCAAAGTGAGACTCTATCTCAAAAAGCAGCAGATACTGTCCAGCTGGCACAGCACTTTGAATACTGCTCCAGGTATCTCCATGGAGGTGATGAGGGGCTTGTGCATGCAGGGCAGGGGACAGAGATGGTGTAGGACACAAATAATTGGGAGATTTGGGGACAAGTGGTATTTTAAGCCATGGGATATGTAGAAGAAGAGGGGAAGTAAAGAGAAAAGGTCCCAGGACGTGGCACCCCAAAGGAGCCCCAGCATGTGGACGGGAAGTGGAGAAGGGAAAGCCAGCAAAAAGTCCATCAGGAGGAGCACTAGGGAGCCTGGGAGAAAACCAGGAGAAGGTAGCACTGCCAAGGCCCGGGAGGATGAGGGTGTAATATGAAAGTTCAATTGGGAGGAAAGGGGTAGAGAATTTGAATGAGATGGGGACTGAAAAATGACCAAGTGCTCTTCTGCAGCATCTCTGGAGAGCTGAGGCAGAAGCCAGCCAGGGAGTAGGTCCCCAAGAGAACAAGAGGTGAGAGGGTGGGGATGCTGTACAATCGACACCTCAGAGTGCTAAAGGGGAAGTGGAGGGGAAATACAAGTTTTCCACAGAAGTTGAACAGAGAATATTGTGTTCTTAGCAACTGGCGTCCTTCCACAGTGTGAAAAAGGATGAATTGGTCCAACTGGCGGGGCTTTATTCTCATGTTCAGCTAGAAGACCAAAGTGCTAAATTTGTGGCCCACCTATAACAAGAATCTAGGACTATATAGTGTGATTTATTTTATCCTGGCTCAACTTTATGGCCCTAATTTAGCTTTTTAACTCTGTTGACCCTCATTTTGAATTAAGCTCATCCTTTTGATTTTATGTACCACTTAAAATATTTTCTAAAGAAAACTGAGCATACAAATAAATAATTTGACAGTTATTAAAGGTTTGACACTATCACTATCAAAGGTTGGTGTCACTAAGGTTCAGTATGTATATATGCATGGATTTATGCATGTATGTATTTCTTTTTTGAGATAGGATTTCACTATATAGTTTATGTTGGCTTTGAACTCACTTTGTTGTCCAAGCTGGACTTGAACTTTCAGTGATTCTTCTGCCTCATGCTCCCGAGTGCTGGAATTATAGGAGGTTTTAATTTATTTTGATAGGTAGTGAATAATATAATTCTTGACCCAAATTGTATTTTGTTTCATGTTAGGACATATCCACATTGGCATTTTTTTTTTCTACAGGGTCTCACAATGCAACTCAAAGTGACCCACTTGTTTTCTGCCTCCCAAGTGCTGGGATTACAGGCCCATGCCACCATCTCTGGACTCCATCACTGGCTCAGTGAGCTCAACAGTGGGGCTGGCGTGGCAGGTGGGGCCAGGAACTGAACCCTGGCCCCTATGCTTCTCTAAGCAAGCATTTAATCCGCTGAGCTATCCCTCCGGCCCTCACATTGGCATCTTAAACCCACGTTCATTGCTTCAAAGGCATGAGTGTAATCCCCGATGAGATGTGAGCGAGGGGCCTGCTTTGCTTTTTCGTTTGACTTGTCAGTTTGTAACAGGATTTGATTATCGACTTCTGCTCTGTTTTGCTGTTTTTATTTTTATTGTTTTGGTACCAGGAATCATCCTCAGGTCCTTGTGCTTACCAGGCAGGGGCTTGTGCCCCTAAGCGACATTCCCAGTCCTAGACTTCTGCTCTGAGTTAGAAGGCACAGCTTATTTGGGAGAATTATATAACTCTGTACTCTTGTTTACTTGCAGCTGTGGGCTAGAGTCCCTCTTGGCTTCCTCCACTAGACCTGCTGCAGTGGCCTTTGTCCTGGATGACGTTGCTTCTCTCTTCCTTAGAAATCTCATGCTTGGCACCCTGAGCCCATGAGCAGAGCCCGGCCGCTTGAGAGCCCAGCTGAGGACAGCCTGCTGGTCATGCGGATTAGCTCGCTGATTCCAGACAGATTCATGCTTGATGATGATGGGCAAAACCTTGGGTAAAAGGATGACACAGACACTGTTTAGGAATACTCTTTAGGGCTGAAAACTCTATTTTTGATATGTTTTGAAGTCAGGCAGTCTGAGGCTCCCTCTTAGATCATTTTACTCAGGCTTGCTTGGCTTTTGGGGGTCTTTGAAGTTTTATTTTTAGTTTTATTTTTTAAAGGAAAAAAAAAACTCCATTTCTAGAAGTAGGACTCATTCAGGAAGCCTGGGGCCCCAGGAAACTTTGGCTTAAAGTAGAAGTGGTGGCTGCTCCACCTGTCTCCGTCCCTAGACCCTCTGGTTCCCACTTCATGCTGAGAGGACTGTGGAGCATCCTCACTCCCATGCAGCCCCAGGGTTCCATGTTGTTAAAGCAGCTTTGCACCAGGAGATTTGGTAATTAATCTGCCACTGTGTTGCCATGGCAACATATTTATATATCTCAAGTGCTGTGATCCAGGGGGATGGCAGGATTTGAAAAACTGCTTTGCCCAGTGTCCTTGCTAGTGATTAACAAAGGATTATGTTGTAGAACATAGGGCAGCCCGGCTGGTTCCAGGGCAAAGAAGGCTTAGGGATCTAACATCCATTTTTCCTCTCTTAGAAAAGGGCTGAGATTCCATTAAAGGATTGAGAACCAACACCCACCCCCACCCCTGCAAAAGTCATCTTTTCTTTCTGTTCCCTTCCCTCTCCCATCTCTCCTCTCTCCTTTGTCCTCCATGCGAGGGGCTGAGAGGAAGGCAAGAGTGAAGACCCAGCCCCATGGGCCAGGGGTACCCTTTTCTGAAGAAGACATGTTGCCCAGGAAGCTGGGTGGATGTGTGCAGAGCTCAGGGGTCTGGGCCAGTGTGGAAATTTAAGTCTGGGGGTCTCTAGTATGTGAGTGATACCTGGGATTTCAGGAGAAAGTATAAAAAAAGAGAGGAGGGCCACAGCCCAGGGAGAAGAGGGAACCCAACAGGGTGTGGGAGAAATCAGAGAGGTGGGGGCACACCAAACAAGCAGCAATGAAGCCTGTAGGGGAAGCTTGGCAGCAGCAGTGACCACCAAGGAGTGCTGTGGGGCTGGACCTGGGAGGGCCATGAGTGGCTTTCCACAGGCACAGCTGGGCTGGCAGATGAGGGAACCCAGGCTACTTACATGTCTGCAGGGTGGAGAGGCAGCTGCTGTTTCTGGACTAGGAGTCAAGAACAACATGGGTGGGAATCGTGTATCTCTGACCATTGCTTCTTTGAAGCCCACAAGGCAGCTGAGAGGCAAGTCTGTGGCAGAGCATTAAGTTGGTACCCTGTAGGCTATGTCTGCGGACCCTACGTCCATTGCTAGACTGCCTGACCACTTGTCATGTGTGCTGGTTGACTGATTGTGTCAAATTGAGAAGTTTAGAAGCCCAACTAAATCAGGGTGGCAATTCTAATCCCGGGCGGCCCATCACCTGGACAGTAGAAAGGGAAGTGAGGAAGGGTGGGTGAGTTTCTGTTCTTCAGAGGAGCTCCAGGTTTCGCCTTTAGTGTGGACATCTTCTCCTGGTGTTGTAGGCAGCCAAGTTAGATAGAAACACTATAGGCAGTCAGACAGGGCTAGGCCCTCAAAGGAGATAACACAGAAGGCAAGATATCCAGCAACTATTGGAAGGACAGGTGCTCCCACTGTGGTCCAGACCTAAAGACCAAAGATCGAACAAATGCTGACCTCCTTAAAGATTGACATCCAAGATTGATCATCACCCTGAGAGAGCCAGAAGAATCATTAATCCGACAACTACCTGATAAAAGTTCTGTTCTGCATTCACTCCCACTTGCTACATGACTCACTTTCCCATTTGGTCCTGGACTTAATCAATTTTACTTGAGCAATGGTGTTTGTAATCTCATTGGTTGACCATAGCTTTGTCCCACTTCATGGCCACCTAAGCAAGTTTCCAGGGTTTTCACTTTAGACTCACCTCACTGCACAGTTTAACTCTATAAAAGTCCCTGGAAGAGACAGCTTCCAGGGGACACCCACTCGGGACTCCCCTCCTGTCCCTCTCTCAGACAGGAGCTTTCTTTCCTTCAATAAATATGTTCTGCTCATTACCTCCATTTGTTCTTAAAATTCATTCTTCAGTTATAGAGAACAAAAAACTCATCCCAGGTACTTTTCAGGTTGAAAGATCAGTTTTCCCTGTATCATCTGGAGGTTTCCTATTGGAGGTCATTCACCCCAGGTCAGTTTTTTCTTCCTGCATCACTGGCTCTAGTGCAGTCTTTTACTTCCACCTTGGATCCTTCAGCCTTCTGGTGTAGACTCATCAGGCTTCTGTCACAGACCCATCAGCCTCCTGATGTGGACTTGCACAGAGCACTGCAGTGAGCTCCAGACCTTGGACACTGTATGCTTCAGTCTCTGGTGTGCAGATACCCTCTGCACGCTTCCTCATCCAGCTCTGTGGCGACTATCATAAGCCAATCTTGTGATTTCTTATATGTTTGTACATCTTGGGTTCTATCTATTTCCCTAGTAAAACTAACTGATGTATCATATCTTAAAAAATACCATTTCTTCCCCTATCCTAATAGAACATCAAAAGTCCCTTTCATGTACATATATTTTATTCCGATCCCCTCTGCCACTAATATTAGTCAATCTTTTTTAAACTAGTTAACACCATTGCTTTAATTTATATTAGGCTACCATGATCTTGTTTTTGCTTGGTTTCCTGAGGTAGAGCCACACCACACAGCCCAGGCTTCATTCCTCATGCCTCAACCTCAGAGTCCCAGAATCACAGACTCGCACCACTGCACCTAGCAGTAATATTCCTTCTCACAACACTCATACTGAACAATGAAATCTGGGTGGCAAAAGAGGATTTATTTTTTGCACCTGTCCAGTCAGAGTCGATATTTGCATATTTATTCAGTAATTCTACCCAGAAGGACTGTAACTAGCAATGCCAAGGCCGCTGGACCCTGTCAAGCAACATTACTCAGTCTTCAGACCACACTGGCTGCTCTCAGAGCTGAGCTGGATGGACCACGGAGTCCTGGTGTTCCTGGAGCTTTCCAGTCCTCTCCTCAGGCTAAAGATTCTGGAGTTTTACCCCGAGGGTGCCAGCCTCTCTTGCAGTGTATCAACAGACTCTTCACTCTTTCACGTTCTTACTACTGGGCAATTCTCTTTACCATCCTGGGTCCTGGGCTCTTGCCTGCCTCCCCTTGTGCTACACACTGTCATGTTGGAAACCCTGCAGCTAGTTTACGGGTAGAGGCTATAGGACAGGAACTGTCCTAGAATCACCAAAGGGAACTTTACAAGTTAGATTTCTTTTCTTTTCTTTTTTTTTTTTAAGTTTCTTTAGCCATCCTCACCTCTGTCTGTCGGGTCCTGATGAATGCTGAGAAGATACAGAGCTGGGGCTAGGGGGCCAGGTCCAGTTTCCTTTCCGAGGCAAGGGAGTCCTGTGGCAGGTCCAGGAAGGGCCAGGCAATCCTGGACATGTCTTCTATTGCCTGTGTTTCCTTCCCCCTAACTCCTCACTATAAAAGACCCTAATGCACCTGTGCTCAGGGAAATGGGAATTCTGGGTAATTGAGCCCCCATTTCCTTGGGGCTAGCTTTTAGTAGATCTTTCAACCTTTTTATTGAAGTAAATGACCTTCTTTGGTTTGATCAGAAGGGAGCAAACAGACTTAAGTATCTGAATCTAAGTGGCCAGTGACAGAGTGAGAAAGGCTGGTTGCTAGAGAAACATTCTCACACAGTGGTGGGGGTGGGAGGCCTCTGTCATCGCCATCATGTGGCCAGCAGTGGCCAATGCACATCCAGGCCCCCCTTAAGGAGGTGAAGGACAGCGAGTGATGGAACATTGAAAATGGTGCTAGTGGCTTGGGAGGCTGAGGCAAGAGGACTGCAAGTTCGAACCCAGCTTGGGGAATGCAGCAAGATCCTGACTCAAAATTTAAAAAATCAAAAAGGGCCTGTGCATGTAGCTTATGGTAAGGGCCTTGGGTACACACAGGCCTGACCTCTCCCTGCCCTTGGGCCTGTTTTTTCTGGAGGCTTGGGGCAGCCCCTGTAAAATCTTGGGACCTGCTACTCCTCCCTGCCTCTGGCTACTCCCTAGATACAGCTCCCTCCTCTGGCCACAAAACAACTTTGTCAAAAGAGCAACAAACCCAGACTTGGTAAAGAGGGATTATTTTCAAGGGTTGCTGAAAGGTGGGAAGGGACTGCTAGGTGGGACTGAGGCAGGATTAAGAGACTAGGAAAATACCAGACCTCTGAGTTAGGAAAAGGGGTTTTCTTCTACAGGTAGCAGTAAACTCTTCTAGAAAGAATAGGAGTGGATGATGTGGGAAATAAAACTAAACCAACACCATTTTGTGTTCTAGTGCTATTTTAAAGCTTAAGTGCATATTGCCTTGTTTTCCCCTTATAAATGTTGTTATGGTTACCTAACCTGATACCATGCCATACTCTGTCATAAGACTACTTGTTCCCTATGTGACATGTTGAACACTTTTGTTCCTTTGTCACCAGCTAAGCCCATGTTTTATGGTATTTCTGCAGCTGTACTAAAGTGTATCAGTATGCCCCCCACCCACCCCCACCTGGAACTGGGCCCAGAACTGAAATGTTATAGCTGTTCTCCCCTCCTGTCCTTTGGGCTCAGTGCTTGGTAGCATACTGGGTGCCCACCTCCAGGCCCCAGTACACTTGCTTATCTCTGCATCCAGCTTCCACGGTTGACTCAAATAAGTGCATGTGCTGCAACGTTCGGAGGCCCCCAGAGAGATCCCTGTGGACGGCAGCTCCAAGAAAGGCACAGAGCTGGACCCCAGATCTGTGATGGGCTGACTTCAGCTGCTCTCCTGGAGCACAGGCTAGGGAGAGAGATCTGGTGCCATAGAGCGAGACAATCAAGGCTGCCCGACTGCATTTGGTAGGATTGGTTTTGCCTTTGGTTTCTCTAGGTACCTTCTTTGCCTGGATTTTGGAATTGTGAAATTTGTGGGCCCAACCTCCAGATATGGTGGTCATTTGTCATTTGTCTTGATCCAGTAGTGTTAGGATTTGGGGGGCTGTGGGAGCCCGGCTGTCAGGGATTGTGACAACCCTTTTGTTTAAAAAAAAAAAAAAGTTGCGTTTGTTTTTCCAGGACAAGAAATAGTCATCTTTCATGTTCATCTGTGAGTTTTATTTCCTGTGTGTTCCACTGTGTGGTTACCCTGGCCAGTGCCCCCGGATTTCACATGTCTGCCACTTCCGTCCTTGCTACCTTCATGATCATGAGCACTGGACTCCTACCCCCCTGCCTGGACCTTTCTTCACTGTCAACGTGACCAGAGAACTATCTACATAGGGATCAGTTGGCAAAAGCTGTCCCTGGTGTTGAAGCTGTCTCCAGCCTGCTGAGCTCTGAGACGTCTGCTTGGCTCTCTGGTGAAATGTGGTTGGGAGTGATGAGGTAGAGAAATTTGCTCTATAATCCAATTCAGATGGCCAGTGTGGCAGCCACAAGCCCACTGTATTAGGATGTATTATTAAGAACTGCGAGAGATTCAAGAGTGCTTATGGGGTAAAGATAAAGCCAGGGAGGCTAACATCATTGTGCCAACTGGAATGGCCATCTTTTGGTATTGGGTGACCAGCTAAAGGGATGCTAGGCCCTCAGGCAGCTGTGCCAAGTTGGCCCTCTGACCAATTTTCCTTATATTGATTCATAGTTGGGTGGAGTTGGGGCTCTCCTCCCCTGGTTCCAAATGTGTACATGTGAGTCCCCTGAGTGCATCCGGCTTTTAAAATGAAAAGACCAACTGGGTGTGGTGGTGCATGCCTATAATCCCAGCACTTGGGGGGCTGAGGCAGGAGGATCAGTGCAAGTTCAAGACCAGCCGGGGCTACAAAAGTGAGCTCAAGGCTAGCCTGAATTGCATAGTGAGACCCTGTCTGAAAAAAACAATGAAAAAAAGATCACTCTGCAAAGCCGCTACTGGGAGTCCCAGCCTCTCTCCCCAGAGGTGATGGTCCCCTTGTGGTGCACCCACTGCTTGCTGCTCTATAGCCCTAGCTGGCTACTCACTGGGCTCCAGGGGCAGGGCCAAGTTCCACTTCAGGAATTCAGTGTCTGTGGGCTCCATGTGCCCCTCTTCCTTTGTACCAGGTGCCAGTGGCTAGGATAGGGTGGAAACAGATGTGCTCTGCAATGGTTTATGTCCGTTTTACACTAGGGACCTATATAACTGAAAATCCCAAAGCTACCTGAGCAGGGAAGGTCTTCCTGAACAGGAAGAAAACAACTAAGATAAAGAGATTGCCTAGCATTACTAACAAGAAGCAGTCTAGTAGACTAATGACTATTTTTATGTTTATTAAAGCAACAAAATCCTTCTCACTTCCCAGGGCTATGGTGTGATGTGACCCTTGTCTAGACTGCTTTAAAAATCCAGTTTGCTATAGCAGAGCCTCACTGTAGATATCTAAACAACTGAATAACCACATGAAATAATTTGGGCTTAAAAGTAGAACATAAATTATAGAGTAAAAAGGGACAAAAAACCTTTTATCTTTAATTTTCCTGGAGAATTATAGAAAGGTTTTCTTTTAACAATTCTGCCCTGATCTCTGAAGCAGCAAATGGAGTTGGAATAAATGTTTTGTTTTAAAAAGGTGCTCAAGCTCTGATAGCTTATAATTTACATGAGCAATGACACAGGAAAAACTTACTCCAAAGTTGTACTATCCACTGTAGGAAGGCTTTCA
>PVKN010026406.1:0-13831 GCA_004027915.1 Capromys pilorides | reverse complement strand
GGGGCTGTTGCTCTCTGCTCCTGTGAGTTAGTTGTTCTGCCGCCATGACCTGGATGCCCTCTGCCCTGTTCCACTCAGCCTTGGGCCAGCCGAATATGGACTGAAACCGTCAGCAACTGTGAGCTAAATAAACCTTTCCTTCCTTCATTTTGAGTGTCAGGTATTTGTCCCAGCAACGAGTAAAAAGTAACTAAGACAGGAATTGAAATAGAAAAGAGGGACTGAACAGATTATGGAGAGAGTGACAGCTGAATGAAAACATTTGGTGACATCAAAAGGGATACTAAATAAAGAGTAAAGCCACCCAGGTTTTTAATCCAGCTCTGCAAGGTATACTACATGAGTTATTTGAATTGTTCTGGGCCTGAGTTTCCATAGGACATGAATGTTTTCTTACCACTTTTACCTCTTAAATTCTGCATGATCCACCCGAAACACATAAACTACTTTCAAGCTTATTCCTTACCACTGGTTTCCATTTGCTTAATATGAAGCATTTTCTGAACAAGTTTAGAGTACCAGATGATGTACTAGATAGCACAGTGTATGTTCAAAATATCTTTCTCTTTACAGTTCCTTAGAGGAGTGTTTTTGTTTAACCTTTCACATATTGGAGACAACCTTAATATCCTGATGAAAGAAAGGAAATTTATGTCCTAGAAGGAAAAATGGAAAATGCCAGGTATAATTTCAGAAGACTCAAGGATTCCTTGAAATTAAAAGGAGTCTGCCAATTCCATTCTTGGAAACATAAAACAATGTCTAGGACCCAGACTGTTCCCTAGGTTTCATAGGTACCACTGGTGCATAGCTTCTATCTAGCCATACATTCCAGTTATTTTTTTTATTTTTATTTATTTTTTTAATGTGCTTAGTCATTCCAGGGTCTCACTACACAGCTCAGACTCATGGTGACCCTCCTGCTTTCAGCCTCCCCAGCTCTAGGATTACCAGGGATTACCCAGACTCTGTGGCCAGTTCACCCCAGAGTCCATATGCTGCAGGACAGGTGCAGTATATGGTGCCGAGGATCGAACCACGGTCCCTGCACTTGCCTAAGCTTGCCCAAGCAGGTGCGTTAGCCCACTGAGCTATCTCACTGGCCCACATTCCAGTTATAGAGTTCATTCTCATGTTCCATGAAACAACTGCTTAGAGAAGATCCCACAATGCTAGTCACCATTTGATAGCTGCTAATAAAGACAGAGGCTGAGGAGGATGCATTTCCTCCTGCAGTTTTGGAACTCATGTTTCTGCTATATACACCAGGAGTGATTCCAACTACCCTCCACTCACAGCAAGCTGTTATCCTGTGTTTCCTTGCTGTCTGCACCTCACCAGTCCTTGCTGTTCATTCTGACTTTCATCATAGTCCACTCTCCCTAAGGCCCGTGCATCTTCACCAACATCCATCCCACCCCATATTTCCACCACCAGTCAGTCAGTCAACAGCATCTGTGAAGAAAAAGCTTAAAGAGGAAAGAGGATCACAGCTTCCCCTGCCAGAGGAGGACAAGACGGGCTCACCTTCAGGAATCTGTGAGAGTATGGCCAGAGGACTGAAACTGATTAACTCAATGTTGTCTTGGCTCTAAGACAATGTTTATTGTTGGGAGAATGTCTGACCTTAAACTGCTGATGAGATCAGCAAGCTCAGGGCCAAAGAGCCCAGCTCCCATGGCAAAGGGTCAGACAGCAAAGCCGGGAATGAGCCTCCATGCTGCGCATTTTTCCTACTGCTGCTACTTGGGACTCCCAGTGTTTACTCAGGGATGGAGTCTGACTCCTCAAGACTGAGTAGTCAATAATGAAGGGCAGTTTTTGTTCACAAAGATATGTTGGATACATGCTATGCCAGGTGACTGCTTAAGTAGAACCTGAACAACTATGTAGTCCAACTCCATGGCAACCAGAGTGACCATCAGAGTGGCCATCACAAATACCTTCAAGTTCTTGTTGGAACCTCATACCTTCAAGTTCTTTTAGGAAACTCAGTCTTTAAAGTGTGATCAGGGGAAGTTTATCAGAAATGCAGTTTCCTGCCATGGTAGTGCACACCTGAAGAGCCAGCTCTAAGGGAGGCTGAGCAGAAGGATCACAAGTTTGGATTCAGCTCAGGCAAATTAGCAGCTTGGCAAGACCTTGTCAAAAATAAAAAATAAAAAAGCAAACAAAAAAAACCCTGAAGATATAGCTCAGTGTGAAGTACCTAGGTTCAAACTCCAGTATTCTATCACAAAAAAAAAAGAAGGGGAAAGAGAGAAGTAGGGAATAAGGAGAGAGGGAGAGTGGGCAGGATGGAGGGAGAAGAGGAGGGAAGGTGAGTGGGAGGGAGGGAGGGAAGGAGACATGCACACAGACACAGAAAGGCAGAACCATGGGCTTCACTCCAGATTTACTGAATCATAATCTACATTTAGAAAGAGATCCCAGATAATTTGTAAGCATCTTCATAGTTAAGAAGCTTTCTATACAGCCCAGAGAAGACAAGACTGCCTTCTGAGAGCTCTTCAGCAACTCCGAATAAGTCATTTTCTCTTGTGATGGATGAGAGCAAATTTCACTGGTTTATTTCAGTGGTGTTTCAGAGCACACACAACATGTTGAAGTTTCTTCAGAGTACCAGAGAGAACTTATGGAACACAGAGTTGGGACATGCATGCAGACAGGGGCAGAAAGAAGAACCACGGAAGACCCTTCCACAGCCAAGGGAGTCAGTGACTGATTTTCACCCCACTTAGGCCCTTCAGAAACCTGTGCCCAGGCTCTACTGTGCCTGCAGTGTTTCCAGCTGCTAAGCACTGAGGGAGCCCTGGAGCGAGGGAGGCTTCTCTCCATTCACCATACAGCTTACAGCGTAGAGCAGACCCAACGAAGAGTCAGGCTTCAGACGTTGTCCATGGAAGTGTGTATTATAGGCATATGTATTATAGGCATGACACATGTAATATAGGTATGTTGGTGTTTTAAGGACTATTGTTTGATGCTAAGCCAGACAAAGTCACCTAAAGTGGTAAAAAGGAATATATTAAGCATTGCCCAGTCACTGATACAATGTTGGAATATGAAACCAAAATTATTGAATCACTATATTTATATTAAGAAAATACTGTAATGCATAAATTCCAATTTCCAAAATTCTTGCCAAATGTCTTGGAAATTTTTAATATACCACACAAAACTAGCTATAGAAATCAATGAAATTGTTAGTATTACTAGCTCAGAAGACTTTTTCAAGTCCTTACATTGTTTACAGCACAGTAGTTATGAAAGCATCAATAAGTTAATTCCTCCTCAGTTATTTCAGATAGGTACATATCTACTTGCGGGTATAGATTTAAAAAAAAAACAAACTGGTTGACCAAAATAAACAAGATCAAAAAAACTATTCACCATACGCTAGTCTTCAAGGACATTATAATCTTAGGGACAGAAATTTAAGATATACAATAGACTGGCAGCATAACAGGTATGAACCTCAAATAAGAGAAAAGTGTCAGGCTTATTGGCAGATAGAGGCTCACTATTAGATACTATAGAAAAGGGGAAAACTGGTCAAATGCCACTGAGTGAGTCTCCCTCAAGGATTCCATCCGTGGTAGCATTTGTAGGTCAGTGGCCTCTCATGTGATCTGCTCATCATGAGTACACACACAACATACAGTTCCTTCCCCCACAAAGATCACTCTATGATGCAGATGCCTAAATGCTAAATAGCACACCCAGCATGTTAGATAGTGTTATGCACCAGAATAGTAAAATTAACTTAAATATATTAAAGGCCAAGCATCTAAGATGAGTCTAAAACTAGAGCTCTTCCTTAAGTCCCATGTATATGGAGATGGTCACCTTTACTATTTTTATTCCTCATCACGTTATGCTAGTCAATGTGTGAATCTGGTGTATAGGACTTTTACCTCACTAAATCTCTACTGGGAAAGCCCATTTAACTGTTGTCTACTTGCTGATAAACTTAGATCTCTATAGTCAAAGTTAGAGACAGCATTAAAAACAAAGTGGTAGCCAGCATGTGTGTAAGAGATTTGTATAATATCTCTCTGGATCTTGAGAAGATTACACTTTTAAGGTGGACACTTGGGGACACAATGAGGTGTTCGGTGCAGCAGCAGTGATCTAGGTGCAGATAGGAACAGCATTATTTCTGCTGGAAGTAAAGTGATAAGAAATTTAAAAAGAGAAGTAGGATATGCTCCTGATGCTTGAATAAGTATAAACATAGACTTACAAGTCATAATTATTGTCTCCAATGATTACAATCCAAGCATGATCCCCAAAAGTGCATGTGTGATAAACTTAATTCTTCAGTGAAGCAGTGTTGGAAGGTGGGCCTTTGTGGAAAGAGTTTAAGTCATGATGGTAGAGCCCTTGAACTCACAGTCATCCTCCTACCTTCCAAGTGCTGGGATTATAGGTGTGTACCACCATGCCCAGATGGGAAGACATTTTTATTCAAAGAGTTCTGCCAATTTTCTCTCATCTATACTGGCATATTTGCCCTTCCATTTTTCATCACGATATAGATCAGGCCCTCATCAGAATCTGAACAGATGCCAGTATCTTGCTCTTGATCTCCTGGCCTCTATAACTTTGAGCCAAAACGAATGTCTTTTCTTTAAAAATGATCCAGGCTCAAGTATTTTGTTAGAGTAGCAGAAAATGGTCTGAGTCACTAAGATTATGTTTCACCTAACTCTTAAACCATTTGACAAGTCTGAAGAATTATTACAGATATTTAGCAAGCACCTTTAGCCAATGGAGTGAATGAAACAGGCATAGTGGCACACTCCTATAATCTAAGTATGCTTGAAAATGAGGCAAGAGGACTGTGGTTTGAGGCCAGCCTAGGCTACACAGCATATTCAAGAACAGCCTGATTTATATAGTGAGGCACTATCTCAAAAAAAGTTAAAAGAAAAAAAATAAGAAAGTGACTATAGGAACCTAACATACTAAACCACTGCAAGTACTGAATTTGTACACATGCACGTGTATGTAGGTGTCTACCTCTCACTGGGAATTAAATGTAGAGTGCTCTACCACTGAGCTACATCTCCAGACATGCTCAAAACTTGTTTTATTTTCAGATTCTCACTAAAGTTTACAGGTCCATCTCCTAACTACCTGGGATTATAGGAATGTCCCACCACGCCACGCCCAGATCTAATTCTTACATTTACTCATTCTTTTTCTAGTTTATTTGGAGAGTTGCAGCAAATCACAATCTTTTCCAAGATAATAATGTGCTCTTCATTAATAATAAATGCTAACACAACTATACAGTCACCACTCATTGAGAAACACACTGAACTGATTCCTGAAATTTTGTTTTTCAACTTTCTGTTCTCTATATACTAGACATGAAATTCTTGCCAAGATATAGAAGTGGTATTTTATCATGAAATGATGATAACATATGAATTACTGAGAAAAAAATACTTTAAGAACTTCATGGACCAGCGAGATGGCTCAGCAGTCTAAAGCACCTGCTTAGGCAAGCTTATGCAACCGCAGGGACCACAGGGACTGCAGAGACCGCAGGGACCACAGTTCGATCCCACACACTACATGCTGTGCTAGCCCCACCCCCAGGGCAGGCTGAGCCAGGCTATATATATATATATATATATATATATATATATATATATATATATATTTCATATGCCTCCATACCTCAGAAAAAAAAAATAAGTGAAAAAAATCAATGTACACTCTCTAGCTACCTCATCAGAGTTGACCAACTTCTTGAGTGGATCAACTCAAGAAGATGAAAGGGAAGGAGCAAATGATGTCCTCTTAATCCAGAGCAAAAGTTACAGAAGACTTTGGTTACAATTTTCTTCCACAAAAGCCATAAACCCTACTTCACTAGCTTCTAGGACAGTATGCTCTAAAAGCTAGCTATTTTCTTAACAAATATTTGTTGTCCCTACCATTCTACACTGCTCTAAGTGCTGGGACAGGTAAGTATTAACTTCAAACAACCCATAATTTAGCTAAGGAACTAGGAAGTGGTGAGAATTATGAAAAATTAAAAGTTCATCAAATGGAGGGGTAAGAGTTTTATCAAGGACAAAGGGGAAGAGTTCCCTCTAATAAGCAATGATGACAGCAACAGCAAAGAGAGAGAAGCATAAAAAGCCAAGATCCCTAAAATATTCAGAGAACACTAAGCTGTTTAAATGGTCTGGAGCCCAACAGTGTTTTGCAGATACCACAGGAGGAAGAAACAGAAGAATGGAGGTGAAGGTGAGGGCTGCGGCACGTGAGAGGCACCAGCCCCCAGGGCTGTGAGAAGAGAAGGCACACAGCACAGTGGGGGTGTGGACACAGAGAGCATGGCATTTGATTCAGTTTCGGTTTTCCATTTGAATTTTATTACCAATTTCTTTTCATTGCTGCATGGGGCATTAATTTAAAGTGTGGAATCCCAAAAAGTGCTGTTCAACAAAATCTATACATTTTTTAAAAATTATAATAGCAACAAATAAACCTCTACAGATTTAAAAAAACATCTTGAACACTGCATGACAGTTTTGAATAAGTTAGAAAATAATGAACGTTCAGATAATATCTGAATGCTTCCAAATGAAGTAAATGAGGACTACAGAGGCTAAATAACTCATAAAAGGTGAATTTGAAAAGTGGTAGCACAAAGGAGAAAGCAACCCTAGTCTCCGATACATGTACCCAGATATTTTCAAGTATGCTAAGTAAATTATGTTCAGATATGCTTTCAAGTAAGTTTATTTCATATTTCCCCAATGTAACACCAGTCACTAATAAACGAAAACCCTGAATGACCTCAATCTAAAGCATGCAGCCTTCAAAACTTTTTTGAAACTGATAATCATTACATGATTAAAACATTTATTGACTTTTTTTAAACTCTGAGATTGGATTTCTGCTGTTCAATGGTTTATTTATCCAACAATATATTGGACTTTTTAAATTTTATGTACAAGAAAATAGTCTCAATAACACACTACAAAGTTGATTTTAAACAATACAACTTGTGCAGAACAAGTAGCAGTTTTAGATGAGTAAAACTGGTATATTAAAACAAAGAAAGGGGAGATGTATGTAAAAAAAAAAAAATATTACTTTCTACATAGCCAAAACAGAAAATAAGCACTACTCAAATTTGGAACTTTTTATATTCCAATTTATTTACGCAGCAAGATTTCCTATACTTACAATCAAAATTTCTATGAATTTTTGCTTGCATTGCCTTTAAAGAGAATCTGTCATTGCAATAAAGTATAGATGCCAAATGATAACAGAGAGAGACAAAGAGACAGAGACAGGGAGACAGAGACAGAGATACAGAGTACAGCAAAGCAGAGACTTTCCAAAATCTTGTTTGACTATTATGGAAGGATTACCTGGTTATAATCCCATGGACAGTCTGTTGAAGCTGTCAGAGGTAAGATATATAGGGCTGGCAAGGTAGCTCAGCAGATTAAATGCCTGCTTTGGCAACCTCAAGGACTAGAGTTCAATCCCTGGTCCCGCATACCATGCTGGCCCTGCCCCCAGGCCACCCTGAGCCCAGATGGAATCCTGGTGTGGTGTTGCACGCCTGTAATCTCAGCACTGGGGAGGCTGAAAGCAGGAGGATCACTATGAGACCCTGTAACAAAAACGTAAAATGAAAAAAAAAGAAGTATGATGTATACTGGGCCTGCTACTGGCCTAGACAGCCTGATATTCTGCTTCTCCTGGAGCTGTTCTCATGAGGCACAGAGTGTTATGCACCCTCCATGCCCCTCCTTGGTCTCACCCTCATGCATGTAGGCCCTATCTACCCTACTCAACCCCTTCTCATTTAAGAGGCCTCCTAAGCCTGCTCACTATCGATGGCTAACTTAATTTGGATCTAAAATCCATAAAATGAGTTCAAAACTTCTTTGAATTAGCTTAAAAATATACTTTCACTTAGCATATTTCAATAGCTTCTCTTCAGTATCGTGTGATGTGAACAGAATCCAAAAAGGCAGCAAAGGTTTTTCATCTCCTTGACCGTGTGTCTAACAGTCACGGTGATGTCAATTAAACCTCAGTTCTCCTTCCCTAAACTAGCTAATTAATTATTTCCTTTTAAACACTGACATAGCAAAATACAACAGCACAAAAACAAACACACCTCCAAGACACAGACTGATTAAAGAAAAAACAAAACAGCAAGCTAGAGAGTGCAAATTGGTCGGTCCTAACATGTATAAATGACAGTGACGATCTTGGAAGCACCCAGAGCGTGGATCTCTATCTGGAGCTGTAGGATAACACTTTACAAATATTGTTCCATAAAACATTTACAGAAACCTATGACAAGATCATAATTATTCTCATTTAGGAGCTAACTCAAATTGGACAGCAGATAAGTGGCACACTAAGCAAGTTTATCTTATGTCAATGTTCACCTTTTAATTTTAGCTTCTTGGGGTGGCCTAACATCTCAGTTTCACTACTCCAGTACAAACCAGGATTCCATATCCTGTGCATTATGGAGATGCTGCTATTTGTGACCAGCATCATCTTGCCTTATAGGTATATGATGGGATCACAGAAAGACAGGTTAATAACCATTGCTGTTGGGAAGCATGAAAATAAGGGTCTGGAAGATGAAGATCTAATGGGCTTGGTACCTGCACCCTTTTGCTCCTCCCACCATAGAGAAACCTCTGATGCAGAGCATAAGAAGGAATTCTCTCCAGTTGGAATGCAATTTTACTTCACCTAGATCCTTTTTAATGTGCATTGATCTTTTCTGCTAAGAACGCTGTCTTCTTAATGGAATGGCATAGTCTTCTCCGGGCATCTACTACAGACCACCTGGAATAGTGGTGGACTCTTCCCAGGCAAATCATTAGAGCCAAAACTAATCACTGCAAACCTCAGCAGAGATTCCAAGGCATCACATCTGGATCAAGAGTGGTAAGTGTGAACCAAACTATTCTTTCAAAAGTTGATGGAATTTACAGGACTTTTCTCAGTGGCCTGCAATACACTATACTAACTGCCCATGCAGTTAGTCCTTTCTGTGGGTTTGCTGTAACAGATATTAGTTATTACTCCTACTGTGGTGTTTCCTCCCTGCCCAGGGCAACACCAACTGCCTCACTATCTGCTCTATATGACATTATTTCTCTGCCTCAATCATCCCATCCCTACAATGGGGTTAATAATAGCAGCCTCATTTACCTTGAACAAATACTTCTGAAGAAAATGAGAATATAAATTAAATTGCTTGCTGCTCTTTGGAAGAAAGTTGCCCTAGAAACACAAGTTTATTATTTCTCCATAGAAAAGGCTAAATATATTAGGGCTTACACAATGTTGCTGGCTGTGATTTTGCTCTTTTCTAACCCTAGGCAGAAGGACTACATTAATTCCAGTCCCTAGGTGAACCTTTTATTCCATTTTCCACTGAGGAAAAAAAAGTTGCTTTGCAAAGAAAGGGAAGAAAGAAAAAAAATGTAGTATTCCCAAACCTCATTTACAGAGCATTCTGTTCTCCAAATTACAGCACAGCAAGCAGGCAAGTGGGAACTTTTAGAATCCTGCATCCAAGCCGGTTCCACACAGCACCCACTAATACAAAATGGCTTTAATTACTTTAATATAAATCCTGGAAATGTGCAGATGGATTGTAATAATTATGCAAAACTGCGATCGTCCTTTATAGAAACACGGATCTTGCTAGCTTAAAAGAGAATGAAAAGAACACAAGTTCAACACAGTATGTCAGGAAGAATATCTCCTATGAAGTCCTGTATTTCAAATGCCAAGCTGTACATTTCATCTGATGTGGCAGTTGTTATGGAAACTATGCTTTTTGATTGAATAGCAGAATAAATACCTACCTAAAATCAGCATGATGGACTAGTGCATAAATTAAGAACTCCCCAAGACAATTAGTTGGAGTTCTTCTTTAACATAAATTTGGGTGAAAGCATATATATATATATATATATATATATATATATATATATATATATTCTAATATGAGCTTAGAATTTTCTAAACTGAATACCCTCCCTCACCTAGCACACTCAAACACACTTCACAGTGTGTGTATGACGGCGTTTTTTATCTCCAAAACACACTCACTGCTACTTTTATGCACTTAAGGCTTAGTGAAAATATCTAATGCATTGTCAAAAGGACAATTTTTTAAATAAAAACCATATTTCTTCACTTCCTCCCTAAATTAGAGCAGAAGAAGCCTTGGGAAATGAATGTGGGGTTATTATCGTTGTGATTTTTAAATCAAGTGGGTCACATATAAATGTGGAAAATCCCCAGGCATGAGAGAAAGGTCAGTTAAACACGGTTTTCATATTTTTTATGAGTCAGATATTAGACTGTTGCTGATTCTTATTGATATTAACAACCTTTCATAAATCATAATACAAATACTTCTATCTTTCTGTGTAGATATAATTCACCCATTTGCTGACTTAATTAAAGGTTCACTGTATAAAATATGAAATAAAACATACTGAGGTTTGTTTTCCTCCTCCCCGGTTTACAAGAACTGATACGCCAAGGAAGAGAGCGGGAGTGCAACAGGCGCCCGTATCACACACTTCTCCATAATGGGCATGCATTCACCCATTGGACCAACATCTTTCAATTTATTAGCATGACAAAGGACACAATTATTTTGGATATGCCTGAATGCAATTTTCATTAACTTTGCAATGATTTATTAACAAAAGTGTCAGGAATGTAATAAAAGCAGCAGGACTCCTCAAAATGCCAAAATTAAAAAAAAAAAAAAAAAGAATACAGCAGAATTTCCCAACACGCCTTACGGCATCAGGTCAATAAGGTTGCCTGATTCCATCAAAAGCATCACCATGGTGAGTGAACTCTGCAATTAACAAAGAGTAAGCATAAAAAATGCTAATATCTCATTTGAATGTAATTATGCACAGATTACTGTTCACTGGAACAAGGAAAAGGATTTTAATTGTCATCCAAAGTTACATGCAAACCCTAGATTCTAGTTAACTTTTTTTTTTCTTTCTTGGTTGGGGTGTTTATATGAGAATAAAGCATGCGGTTCACAACTTCATATGCTGTTAAAGCCAAAGCCTTTAAGAGATACAACTTACAAAATTTTAAAATGACATCATGCCATGTATGCTGGCAAGGTTAGTTTGTAATAAGTTTCACCATCGTTTGCATTTTAATACTATTTGATCTCATTTACATGTTTAAATTTGTTCCTGTAATAAAATTCATTAGTATGTTTATCATAACCACATAATGAATATAGCCCTTATGTAAAATAAAAAATTGAAAGTACATTAGAGACATTACAAGCTGTTTGAAATTACTGTGCTTTGCATATTACACCTTATTAATTAAATTATAAATTATTTATTTATGTTATTTCTTTAATCAGGGGCAAGTACTAGAACAATATTATATTAGTATAAGAAACATAACACAACTCAAAGCTAAATCACACACGGACGAATTTCATATACAGAGGCACACAGAACTATTTGCCATGGGGTGGCAAATGCCGCTCGCCCTGCTGTGCCTCAAGGGATGCAAGAGTCCTTTAAAGGAGAGTGGAGGGCGGAGGGAACAAATGCTTCCTGTGCAAGTTAAAAACTTCACTTGTTAGGATAATATCTGACTTTGCCTTCTCCTTTTATTAGTATAATTAGATCAGATATGCAGATGGAAGCAAAGAGCAAATCATTATAAGAGTTAATACCATGTCCATTTTATATGTAGTCCATGGAAAAGAAAAAGTAATCTTTTCTATTCTTTCCTTTTTTCTTCTGATTTCCTTTGTCAGCAGTAATAACAGAAACTCAGAGAAGAGAGAAGAAAAATATAATGGAAAAGGAATCCAATAATTAGGGAAATAACACTAAGTTCACTTTTCCTCATTCATCTTTAAAAGTAATTATTTTCAAATAGCTCAGAAGATTAAAGCACCTACAAGCTGGCATAGAGACTGGGGTTCAATCCCCAGGCCTGCTGTGCTGGCCCCACCCTGGGGTGTGCTGAGCCATCAATTAAGACTGGGCATGGTGGCATGTCTGTAAACCCAGCTCTTGGGACACTGTAAACAGGTGAATCACTACAAGTTCTATCTAGTAGTGAGACCCTGAACACCCTGTAAACCCTTCCCTAAAATACAAAAATAAATAAATAAATGTAATTATTTAACCTTAGGTAGAGTACTTGAGATCTCTTTCCATGATTCTATGATTTTTACAACTTATTTAAAGTTGTGCTTCTAATCCCTTGTTTTGAGTACATAAATTCAACTACAGGCTCAGCCTCAGCCTGTACTCACAGTAGATTAGATTGTTTTGGTAAGAAATTACTTTGGTCTACATGACCTACAGTAATTACAAGATTATTTTCACACACAAAAAAAAACAGTAAGATAATGCTCTAGAATCTCCAGAATTCCACAAACCTGTGTGGCATATTGAAAGTTATTTCCAATAGATAACAGCCTCTAAGTTAAGAAAGTGCAAGCGAAGTAGTGAGAAAGTTAGTATTCAAAGTGAACAGCGAGAAAGGCTGTGCATGTTAATAATATAGATTGCTTTAAATTATAAAATTCATTTTATTTTCTTCAGCAGTTTTTGATTAAGGCAATTCTCTCCCAGGTCACAGTTTATACACTTGAGTACAAACCAAAAGAGAAGAGGATATGATCTGAATCAAAGTGGGTGGTTTGATACAGATATGTCTGTAGTTACCACTTGTTTGCATTGGGCTGAAACATCTTTCTCAGCTGTCTATGCAGATGACCACATAGTTGGGTTCCAGCTGGCTGACCAGGCATCTGAGTAGACAGAAGTGGCAGATGCCATCTCTTCACCTGGTTTCTAAGAGCTATCACAGATCATGCTATGACATCATTTTCTGCTCTCTGGATAGAGAGGGTCCAGTCAAGAACTGAGAAAGTTCAGGTGATAGAGTGAGATGTGCCCCTTGGTGTAAACAATCTAGGTCCTTATACGACTGTATCAATTCAGACACCCTCCCCCAATTCCCACTGTACTTCAGCACAAACAACTACATCTTTTCAACAAACATGACTCCTCGACATGACTCATTTCTGGATGCCTTCTTTTTTCACACTCTACACCCAACCAATGGAAAATTATTTTAGCTATACACGCAGAGTACGTAAAAAATGTGACTACGTCTCACCCCTTCATCCATATAAACTATAGAAGGAGTTCTCTTTTTTACAAACACATGTGAGATCATGCTATTCTATTCAAAACCTCCAACAAGTTCCTATCAAGTAGAAGATAAAAACTGCAGAACCTATGATAACACACAGGCCCTCCGGATCCGGCCTCAGTTACTGCCTTGCGTTCCCCTGCTCTTTTCCCCACTCACACCTCTCTAACCACACTGTCCTTCACATTTGCTGGAAGCACTATCTAAAACTCTCTTAAACATTTGTTCAAGTTGTATTGAAATAGCATCTTTTCTGAAGACCTTATTTTATGACCATTTTTCTACCTGTTGCCCTAGCATTTCCTATCTCTTCTTTGTCTTATTTTTTCCATAGCATATACTATATTTGCAATATTTTTTTCTATCTTCTTACATTAGAACATCATCTATTTGAAGAATTTACTTCTATTCTATTTTCCAAAGCCAAGGAACTCCAAAATATTGTGCAACAATGATTGCTTGGGAGGACTATAGTAGCATACTTAACTCAACATGGCCATTCTAAGAATTACAAAGCATTCTTACTTAATAGTATTAAAAAAAAAAGGCTCAGAAAGAATTAATTGCCCAGGTAGCG